>JMFS01116041.1:0-31406 GCA_000699545.1 Podiceps cristatus
TCCAAAATGATTTAATGAACTTGATTCCTAAGAAAGATGATTTTTTTTTGTGCCAATACAGGGGAATTAATGCAGTGTTTTATCATTACAGAGTGTATTGAGAAAAGGAACTGAATTGATCCTTATTTTTGATGTTCCAAATCATGCACTTTGAAAAAGGCAGTTAGGGCTAGAGGATTAACATAAAGCTTGATGTTGAATTTTAATTATGGCTTTGTTACTCATTTCTTCCAAGTGCCTTTAGACAAAGCACTTCACCTTTCTTTGATTTCCTGGTATGTAAAACACCTACTTGCTTCTTAGTGTTGTAGATATAAATTAATATTTGTTCTATGCTTTGAAATTTCAAGATTGGTACATCCAACTGTTGTGCTGGCATAATCATGACAGCACAGGAGGAAAAAAATCACAGTACTTACCTGATACAGCCAGCAGAAGCCCTGGTGGAGATGCAAATCTGTTGAGAGAGCTGATTGTGTTCCATAGTTTATGATGCGTAAGGCAGTGCACCGGTACTGAAAAATCTTTGGTATGATTTTTGGTGGAAGAGATTGTATAGTAGGCAAATTTACACTGTATAGACATTAGACATTTTTATTAATCAAAGTAATGATTAGAATTTGACTGTCGCTATCAAAATTTGTGTGCTATATCCCATGACTATTTATATATGTTTGAAAAAGAAAGAACTAATTTTAACATTTACATTCCAGAGGAAAAGAAGGGTTTATATAGTAATCTCCACCTTTAAAGTTGGTTGGTTGTGTGTTTTGTTTTTTCTTTTTTTCTTTTGTTGGATTAAGGTAGTATATAAACTCAGTTTCATGATTCAGTTTTACTATTTGTGAAATAACAGATCTTGCTTTTTTCTTTAATTATTTATTTTGCCTTAATATTTTTATTAGTCTGTAATAGCAGCAAATTTTCACTGAGACTGTGATGGTAATGTCTTTAGCTCTGTAATTTAAAATACCTGGAAAAAAATCTTATGAATCGTTTTCTGAATATACTTCCTTATGTTTGACTCCAATGTATAAGATATATGGTATAGTTTGATTAAGTTTTTCTTCCTCATGTGAATTTCAAAGATTAATTTCCTTGTTTTTTAGTAATTTGTGATTACTTCTCCAATGCTCTTTCATACAAAAGAAGAAATAGTTATTAGTGTTATATCAAGGCTATGTAGAATATTGTTAAAGAAAGTTGAAAATTAAAACAAACTTTAGCTCAGTTCAATTTTTATATGTATGCTTTTCCATTAAAAACAAAACAAAACAAAACAAAACAGGTCTATTTTGTAGCCCTGGCAAACTACATACCTTAATTTCCAAGTTTTTAGGTGTGTTTCTATGTACTTCAGGTTCTTTGTCCTAAATTTTGCTTTGATGACATACTGTAAACTCCCAGGATTTTGTCCTATGTATTTTTACAGTGTCAGGCACCTTCCCTCTCATGAAGGAAGCTTCTACTGGGGGGAAAAAAAAAAATCTATTTTTGCTATTATTTATAGACTAGTTTTCTAAGCAGAATAAGCAACATCTTCAAAAGGATTTAGATTTTTTTTCTTTTTTCCAGCATAACTGTACTTACATTATTATTGACAGTATAATGGTTGACTGTCAGTGAGTGATTTATTCTATCCCCATATTTTAAGGGTGATTGAATACTGGAGCAGATTGCCCAGATCTATTGTGGGGTCTCCATCCCTGGAGATAGTTAAAACTCAACTGGACACAGCTCTTAACAACCTGCTCTGGGTGGGGGGCTGGACAAGATGACCTCCAGAGTTCCATTCCAACCTCAACCATTCTGTGATTCTGTAATTTATGTCGGTACCTGGTTGAGATATTTTCATTGTAGACCAGCTTTTAAATACTAGTTCAAATATTCAAAATAGTAATTGAGATTGAGTAGTTTTTATTCTTATCTTAAACTAAAAAGCACATAGAAGCAGTTAGCATAACATGATTAGCTATATAGAATGCTATAAGGCTGAACAATTGAATATATAAAATGCACTGTGTTGAGTAAATGACAGTTTTCTCAGAACGGAATGACTGTACACAATACCAATATGCAGGCTGCCTATGTTTTAGCCTCATTTGACGTACTACCTAAGTATTGCAATAAATATTAAGTGCATGAATTACCTATGTTTAATTCGTATGTGTAAACTCTTGATTGCCTTATAAATTGCTTTTATATTAAGTATTCATAGTTTTAACATGAATGAACTAGTTAGACCTTATAAGAGATTTTTGGAGATATAATAGTTGCATTTTAACAGATTAATAGAAATATTAGGTGGTTTACTGGGAAGTTAAGGTGTTGAGGCTGAGAACAAAAGCAAGGTATTGGGATTTTTTTGAGTTAACATCTGATTTGAAAACTACTGTTAAATAGTTCTGTACATGACTTAGTCCTAATTCCAGTTAACTGTGGTTTACTGTAGCCAGCTGTTTACCTCAGATCTGTGAAAAGGTAGCTGGGTTGGTGAACTAAAGCACGAGCTTGCATTTTTGCCTCTCTGTTTCATAGTCCTGTGCCTTCACTAACAGTTGTAAGCTTTAGTGGTCTGAAAACTGGGATGATTTAGGCATTGGCACCCTTGACTTTTGACTGTAGGTGTTACTGAAATAGTGCAAGTGGAAAACAGGTTGTTGATACTATCTCTGTACCAATTTGTTTGAACTTGGTCCCAGAGCTCCTGAGTATTTTGGAATCTTGTCATTCATTAGGTAGTATTCCATAAAGTTGTAGTGTATGCCAAGTGTATTAAAGGTCCCTGATTATATCTATGAAAAAGGTCTGCTACATTGCATATGCACAAATGGTGGAAAGGGTGCTAATAAATCACTCTAGATTAATGATTCCTACATGAAATTAATAAAGAAAAAATAAAAAGCATGATATAAAAACCTAACATTGCTTTTGGTAACTTTACTTTTTATTACCTCCACTCACATACTTCAAATGGAAGAAAATGGATGGTTAAATTTGTTAGGGGTCTATGGAGAGACAATTCGATATGCTTTCTCTAGCTTGTGTTGAACCCAGGTACAAAAATTAGTACATTAATACAAAAACAGCAGATGTCAAGGTGAGCATGGGAATAGGCTAAAAAGGGCCAGAAATTGTCTTGACTTTTTATTTTCTATTTTTAATAATAAAATTTTAATTTTACCTGTGCTTTTTATTTGTGTTCAGTTTTGCAGTGGGACAAGAAACAGAGTCCAACTCTGCATTCTTTTATGAGTGAATAGTTTGTCCCATTCAGTTTATTCTGCAGCTAATGTCACAGAAAAATGCTGTAGGAATTCAGTGCTCTTTAGCTCAAATTTCATAAGCCACAGTTGCTCATAGCTGGGATAAAGGGACTAATCTGATTCTGAATGAAGGTATGTGATGGATAAACAGGAGTATTTGTTCAGTTTTGTAGGGTACATATTAATGATGATTTCAACACCCTGATATTCTCAAATTATAGTTTATTTCAAATTGGAGGAGATTATCATGAAACATGTTCTTTGCCATGTAATGTTAGAAAAGAAATTCATTTGACTGTTCATGTACTTATATATGAAAAATCATCTATGTTATGCAGATGCCTAAAAGCAGGAGGAGAACTGGATCGGAGTGGAAACTTCTGTTGTATTCTGGTATCAACAGCAACTTAGATCACATTGGAATCACATCAGAATAATGTTTTACAGCCTCTGCCAATTTAAAAATCAAATTGATGTTAGATTTGTATTGAACAACACATTTGACTGACAGAAAAGGCTGTTGTAGATGGATGCGATTTTCTATCCTTGTATAACAAGAGTTTTGACTGACAGTTTAACAATAGTACACTTTCTATCCCATATATTCTAAATGATTATTATTACAGTACAAAACATTTTTGCACTTGCTGTATATAGATAACATGTACATTTTTTGTGTAATATCATTCAAGAAGAGAGGGTTTCTTTTATGTCTTAAAGATGATGACAATTAATGAAGGCTCCGCCTGGCACTTGGAACCAATGTCAAGGATTGCTACTGTGGTGCATGGTAATGTAACTCCCCGTGAAGGATCAGCATAACTCTTGACACATGCTATATGCTGGATGAAATAAGTCTCCTTAGAGAGCAGTAGAAATATTTCTTAAACTGAAGAGTACTCTTTCTGTTTTATAATCCCTCTTTTCAGCTTTTTAGTTCTTTACATCACTGCATTAAAATGCAGTTTCAATCTGAAAAGTAACTTTTAAATAGTACCTATTAATGCAACAAATTTTCTTTCTCTGCTTTGCAGTCAGCATTTTCTGATACGAGACCTAAGATGATTCTTCAGAACAATAGCTAGAGATAAAGAAGGTATGGTTTTTCTTATGTGTCTCTCATTTTCTTTTTGGGGGGACAACCTTTTAGTAGTATCCTTCTAATTTTAAGATTTACACTTTAAATTCTTGGCATCCTTTGTCCTTTTAGATCTTAGCAGCACTGTGTACACTAACTTGATTCTCAAAGCACAGGTGTCTCCTACTTTGTGTAGCTTTGGGTTTTCATGAGAGCAGGGACAGTACAAGGTGTCTGCATTATATTTGATGGTGATAGAAAGATAAACGTTAAAATCTAAACTTCTCTGTGAACTTCAGTGTAGAGTTGCATGCAGCTAAGGAAGAAGGCAGGCTCTTTTATGACTCTCAATGAAAAATAATAGAAAAAAGATTTGAATTAAAAAAAAATGGGGCCACATTTAGCAAAACAGGTCTGCATATCTTTTTTATTATCTAGACTAGGAAAACATGGCAAATATAAAAATTGCTTTTACAATATTGTGGGTTTTTTTGTTTTGTTTTTTAATTGGCTTACTGTGAAGGATATTTTTCTCAAATGGCTGTATTTGGTAAGGGAATTAAATAGATTAATTTTTTTTCACTTCATGTACAATCAGAGGGATCTTGGTATCTAGAGTTTGTTCAGTAAGATATTATTCTGTGAAAGGAGGAATTCAGTGAATGTTTTATCCAACAACAGGGTTATTTATTAGCTTAGGGCAGTGATGGTGATATTTCCTGCAAAGCACTAAAAAGATCTTTAAAAAATTGTTACCCTGTTACTGGTGGTGCCAGCTCAACTTTTTGTCAGTTTTAGATATAATACCAGTGCTTCTCCAGCAGTGATTTATGACATGAAGGAAGGGATAAAAGTAATTTGGGAAATAATATTATCCGGTTAGAAAACAATCACTCAGAAACATTGTAGTTTTATCAATATAAGCTGCTAAGTTTTTAAGTGAAGCAAACTAAAAAAAAATTCCATTATCTGGAATTGTATTGATATTCACATAGTTCATTGTGATAATGCAAACACCTGCTGTTTAATTTGAGAGAGTACTAATGATAATCAGCTGTATATCAGCCAAGTTCTAGAGGTTGTTAAAGCACATGCTTTGCTGACCACCGAAGACTGTTGAGATTGTAAACTCAGACTGAGTTCTAGTTTCTGAGCAGGATGTATTATTATATGGGTACAGAATTGTACTCACCTCCTCTCAGCTGACCACATCTGTCTGTGTCCCTCTTGTTTAGCACAGCTTTTCTTTCCCTGGCATCTTTCCTCATCTTGCTTAACCCATATCCTCACCTCACATTCTGTCCTGACTTTGCTCATTGTCCTTCATGATCAAATACGGGTCTAAAACTGTCTCATCTCAGTTTCTCCCCCTTCTGCTGTGTTGTTGGGGTTTGTTTTGTTTTGTTTGGGGGTGTGTTTTTTTTTTCTTTTGTTTGGTGGGGCTTTTTTGTGTGTGTGTTTGTGTTGGGATTTTTTTTTTTCTCTTTTTTTCCTCTCTGACCTTTTGTATCATTGTTCCAGTAGCAGTTGTCTGTCTAATCTACCTGATTGTCTTTGGTCTTTCTTCCCTCTTTAATGCTTCTCTCATCTGTGAACTCTCAGTGCTCAATTAGTGAAGGAACAAAAGGCGCAGAAGGAAATGTTCCCGTGCTGTCTATTCTTGTCTTTGGCATTGTAACAGCCTGGAACAGAGGCAACTACAAAGGGCTGGATTAGCTCCTTCATCTCCAGTTTGGAGAATACTCAGTAGAGATATTTTTTTAAGAGACTTCTGCTTTTGGAATGAACTTTCTGCTGAGCATATGCAAAATATAATTTGCAGAGATTCACAGCTTGTCCAAAGGTAGGAGAATTTCTTCAGGGTTCATCAAAGCATGGTATTGAGGTAGTTCATCCCATATGCCTTATTTCAAACCTTTGTGTTAAATTGTGATGAGGTTTACGCTTTTAAGCAAAGCATTTCCTCACTTTTCATAAGGTCAAAGCATTTCCTATGTACTTCAGTTTTGAAATTGATGCAACATTTTTCTTGACATCCATACGCGTGATTCTTTCCCTGGCTTAACAAAAATGAAAAGTGCAGTCTGGGGCAAGCATAAAAACATGCCAGCCAAAAAGTAAGAATTTGTCACTTGAGGAGCTGAAATGCTATGTTTTAGCACCGGGCAAAGTCTGATGTCTGTAAATATTTGCTGTACAATGATACCACTTATAAATATGTGCAAGGGAAATGTATAGACATTTGTCAAGTTACCTCATTTTTCTAATTTAAAACAAAAAAAATAATCTCCTTAGCAGAGACATTTCCTCTCAGAATAAAGACCTGGTTCTAGAGTCTCATAGATAATATTTAATTTGCAAGATAGCGTAATGAAAATATGTTAATAGCTTTTTCAATAAGTTAATAGCTTTCAAGTTCATACTAATTAGTTTATTAAAATATTCTTCTGGTAAAATACTTCTTTTTTTCCCCAGTAAAAGTTAAAAGATGTGGTCTTATAGGGACCATCTTGCCAATGGTAAGGGCAGAATGATAAGTAGTATCAAAATTGTTAGAAAAAAATAATTAGCAAGTGAGTGATGAAGGAAGCTGACATAATTGGCATCAGAGATAACTTTCTGTCATTTTACAGTGGAATCTAAAAGAGTGCAGGAGTGGATCTTTCAGAGAAAGTAAGCATTCATGGGAACAAGGATGTGAAGGCAAACCTCTCATGGTGGCGTACTTGGTTTCAGGTGTCTTGCATTCCTGACTACCCATAGCTGCAGGAAGGGCGAGTGGTACCCCATTCTCTGCCCATCTTTGGTGGGTAGAGTGCCAGGGGATTAAAGTGTATGTCTTCATGTTGAGAAGATAACCCATATCTCATTTGCCATATTAATGCTCTATTTTTAGAGTAGTGCAATACTTTGTTGAATGAGAAGTGACAAAGTATGTTTTCTTTGATTTTTTTTTTTTTTTTTTTTTTTTTTTTTTTTTTTTTTTTGGTATCGCATGTCCCCTACATCATGCCACTGTAAAATCTAGCTTTTTGCTACCTCTCCCTTTCTCTGGCATCTTTTAGTACTGCCTCTAGATCTCCCTAGGGCTTTCTAAAGCAGTACCTCTTATATCCTTATACATTCAGTCCTCTGATATCCTTTGAATCCCACTGCAGTTTTTCACATTTCTTTCTTGGGTCCTTTTGGAAGCATATGCTTGTAGTATCTTCAGCTTCCTTTCACTTCTGTTAGCTGGGCAAAAGGCATCATGTGCTCTGGCTTATTCTAAACAAAGCTTGTGCTTATTCCAAAGAATGCATGTACTGAATGGCCTGCTGGCTGTTGTCAAAGTGAATAACATCTAAAGTCTCCCTGTTCTACCATCAGTCAGGGAATTAATAGAGATTATTCCCACCTTTCTATCCCCTGGCCCTCCCCATTTACTGAGTACCACAACAGCTGTAATACCTCTGGGATCTCAGTTGCTTTCAGTTTGGTAGAACAAGGTCCTTGGGTTAAAATTTAAGGTAATATAGTCAGACAATCTAGAGTTTGGGAATTTTACTTGAGATAATTTTTTGCGAACCAGCGTGACTGTCTGATCACTGTTTTGAATGTTGAGAAGAAAACAACAAGCAGTTAGACACACATTTACATAAACATCTGTGTTTCCCCGTCCCCCCCGCCCCCTGTCCCAGTCAAACTGCACTTATTTTGCTACGAGTTGTACTTGGTCCATGCAAACACCTTTGGTATGGGGATGGGCAGCCAGGAGGTTGAGGTGGTCTGCATGATGCTTTCTGTCTGCTAATCCATGTCAGTGGTTCCTGTGTGGATCACCTGTAATCCACAGTCCCTTAGAGGAGTCCCTGCACTGCTGTGGGTCGCTAGTGGCTACACCCCTTTTGGGATGTCCCTGCCCTGCTGTGGTTTGCCCGCAGTCGCAGTCCCTTGGAGGTGTCCCTGCTGCCTTTTGGCTTAGAGTGCCCCATCCTCACCAAGCATGTCTCCAGCCCCTCACACAGCCCTCTGTCTGTCTTAAGCATGTCTGAGCAGGGATGCTGTGTGCTCCTCTGGTAGACCGGAGTTTTTTTCTACCATTTTTATCACATTTGGAACAGGCTGGAGCCAATTTTGACTGGCACATAGCAGTTTATGACCTCCTCCCATGTGGTCACCACTTCAGCTCCTGCTACTTAAAGCCTATAAAATATGCTCCTTTGTAGCTAAGTAAAACAAAGTGAATGGAGAGATAACATAATGTATACCTCTTGACTCCCTACAAAACTATGGAGAAAAAAGGAGGGCAATAACTTCTCCTCTGCTGTTTTTTTTGTAGAAGACAAGGTATTTACATTACCATTCATGTGATGATTGAGATGCTTACTATGAAGGAACATTTTTTTCCAGTGAATTTTAGTCTTGTATAGGTGTCTAACAGGAATGTTCCTTTTAGAGTGATACTAAATAGGAGAGACCAGCAGAGGAATTGCATTTGAGGTCCTGTCTCTCTTATATTTTTAATTAGTGGTTCCTCTTTCTTACAGTACAGCTGCTGATTGTACTTGTTGGCTAAAAAAGAAAAAAATAAATGTTGAGACTTAGTTTGGTTCATAGTCCCTAGGAATACAAGGATCTGGTCAACGTGAATTTTCTTGTTAAAATTCCAGCTTTCTGTTTATTCAGACTTCTCTCAAATGGCCTACTTTATTCTGACTAATGTAAACTTCAGAAAGTGTCCTTGCTCTCTCAAACTGAGTGTCTCATTTTTACATTGGTTACAATTGGTTAGGTCACTTTGGTTTTATATTTTTGTCCTAATAGCATTTTTCTTCTTGTTCTGGAAAATAATTTCCTGGTTCCATACTTTGTTGAAAATATTAATTTCTGTTGATTATCATAAGGTTTCAGCATTTTTTCAGTGATTTACTCTTCAAGCATAACTCGGTATAATTATCAGTGTCATGTGAAATCTGTTTTGGTCAAACAGGATACTGTTTTAGCTCCCTTGCAGAAAATTTGTAAAATCCAGTGTTGTACAGAACCTCAATTTAAAAAAAAAAAAAAAAAAAAGTAATAATTATTCATTGTTTACTTTAAACTGTGTTGGTGTTTTGCAGAGGACACAAATTCCTTCTCACATGGGGTAAAGGATGGAGCTGTAGAAAATTATGAATATTATATTTTCACTATGAGTGAAAAATAATTTCACTTCTTCCAGTCTTCGTAGCAGTTGTGAGTTTATGGAGGGAGTTGAACGAGGCAAAGAAGTTTGTATAGCAAACAGGGTTAGAATTGTACAAGGAGTTAAAATTTGTTTTGGTAGGCTTCCAAAAACTATATCCTAAAGGAAACCATGTTGTTAGCATGTTACAGAACCTTTAACCTGTAGTTCAGTCTAAACTTCTAATAAAAGTAAGAAAGCTTACCCTTTTCCGCAGCGGTTCCTTGGGGCTATATTTTAAACATTTTGATTCTTTTTAGTTGTTTTTATTTCAATACATATTAACTTACATGGGCATGCTTATTATGACAATTAGGACAAAAAAAAAGTGATGAAATAATGTTGAAAGATGAGGAATAAGTAAGTATTTTAACTCATGGTAAATGCCAAAATTTTTAATTAGGTGATCCCTTTTTAATGTTGTGGTCTTTATTTTTCTTTTATTTTCAATTTATGTGCAAATAAGACTCTTTCAGTTCTGTATAAATGATCTAAGTGATCAAAATAGAGTTTTGCTTCAAACAGCTGAGTATTTTGAAAGAATCCAATGACAAAGTTGCTTAGTCCGTGATATGTTTTTGAAAGCAGACTAGATAACTAATGTAAGATTGTTCTTTGTAGCATGTTTTTTTTTAATTTCCGCTTTATGTTCGCATGTTATTCTCTTTCTGCTCCTGTGTTCAATGTCTGTTTTTGCCTGTATATTTCTGCATAGGCTTTGGGTTTACTGATTCTCCAAAACATTTGCTAAATGGGATTAATATTATCTTCTCAGCCCACTATGACTGAGAGGAGCTAGAAAGCTGATTTAATGAAAGAAGTTTAGGAAGAGAGTTAATTAAAACTTACAGAAACCTAGAAGACATTTCTGATAGTAGGCTTTTGCGTCTGGTAGAAGACTAAGCACAGCAATGCATGGTAGGTGAAGTTAGGCAGATTTAGATAAGATTTAATTTTATAGTGAGGGTACTTAACCAGTGGAACAAATGGTATAGGAATATGATGGGCTCTTTAGAGCCTGAAGTCTTTTAAATTGGAATTGGAGATCATTTAATGCAATAAACTGTTGCTTTAGCAGGAGTTTATAGATTTAATTTGGAATCATATAATTCTGTTGTCTGCGTTATTCAGGAGGTCAGCATAGATGATCATAATGTTTTTCATAGCCTTAGGTTCTATAAATCTATAATTTGAGCTCTTACCCGTGTGAGAAAGCAAAATACTGGATTAGCAAGGAAGGTGAAGGAAGAACACGGTAGACCTGAACACAAATGATACTGTGACAGAAGACCTGTCATTCATTTATCTGCTCAGAATGATGTGCCACAGGTATGGCGCTCAATTAGCTAATGGGAAGGAGGTGTTTCCATTGAAAACAGGAGGCAGGAGGGAATTTTAAAAGCATATCTGCACCTTGCAATGCAAAAGTAATTATTCTATGTGCAGTGTGCTACTACCGAAGTTGTTCTGTTCTTAAGACTGAAGCTAGTGTTTGTGCATAGTATTTTATAGTATTTTGCCAGTTAACTTACACATATATAAGTGACATACGTATATTCATCTTCTGATATGAATACATTATTTCTGTGATTTATACTTGGAATTCGGGATGTATCAGTGAGATATCAGAGACTGTGTTTCTTGCTATGAAGCAGAATCAAGACAGTAAAATAAGGCACTATACAGCACTATATTTTTATTCTTTACTGTCAAAACCAGATATGGATAGTGTGTTCTGGTTTTGCGTAGGATAGAGTTAATTTTCTTCATACTAGCTAGTATGAGGCTGTTTTGGATTTGTGCTGAAAACGGTGTTGATAACACAGAGATGTTTTCGTTACTGCTGAGCAGTGCTTACACAAAGTCAAGGCCTTTCCTGCTCCTCACGCCACCCCACCAGCCAGGAGGCTGGGGGTGCACAAGGAGCTGGGAGTGGACACAGCTGGGACAGCTGACTCCAGCTGGCCAAAGGGATGTTCCATGTCATATGCCATTGTGCTCAGTGTGTAAAGCTGGAGGAAGAAGAAGGAAGAGGAGGATGCTTGGAGTGATGGCGTTTGTCTTCCCAAGTAACCGTTACGCGTGATGGAGCCCTGTTTTCCTGGAGATGGCTGCACACCTGCCTGCCCATGGGAAGCAGTGAATGAATCACTTGGTTTGTTTTGCTTGTGTGCGTGGCTTCTGCTTTAGCTGTTAAACTGTCTTTATCTCAACCCAGGAGTTTTCTCACTTTTACCCTTCCAGTTCTCTCCCCCATCCCACCGGGGTGGAATGGGCTAGTGGCTGTGTGGGGCTTAGTTGCTGGCTGGGATTAAACCACAATATAGTGTATTTATTATAATTTGTTTCAAATAGTGGCATTTGTTGTTCTTCCTAATATGCTAAAAATAAGATAAACAATTTTCAATAAGTACTTCATCTTATGCATACAAAGCCATAGAGTTTCAGCTACATGTTGCTGTATGTTGTGAGTAGTTAACTTTTTTTATTTTGTTTTACTCATCATTTGTAAGCCATCATTGCTGTATTATACAGTGCTTCTCTCTTCCATATGATTCCTGGAGCACATAATTAGCACTATGGAGTAATTAGGAATGATTCCTGTTAAAAACCAATATAACATCTTAGTTATTTAGCTTTCTTTTACCCTTCACCAGTGATAATATAGAAAAGATAAATTACATCAGTTCATTTTGGATTTTAATTTTTAGTCAATTTTATTTTATTTGGTATAGTAGTTTAGTAAACTTGTCATTTTTTTGCAGATAATAAAAGCTTATCTATCTGTATTGCTTTTCCTTTAGGACAATCACAAAATTTATTTTAGGAGACCTAATTTAGAGATCTTTATTTCAAACATGATAGTAGAGATAATCTCATTTTGTACCTCTTTTGTCAATTTTTTAATCCTAACTTGAGATCTTGTTCTGGATTTTTTTGGTTGTCACATATCTCATATATTTTTGATACATTTTTAAAAGTAGTATTTTTTAAGCTTTCAAATGGAAGTAGGAAATATTTTTTATCATTTTCTTTTAGGTATAAATGATATATGTATATAATTAAGTTGACTATTTTAGGTATTTACTTAAATGTGCAATACTGTTTAGAAAATATATTTTTTTGTTGGTGCTTTGCACTGTTTGAGAGCAGTATGTAACATTAATTTATACTTACAGTGAAAACAAAGTGTCTTGAGATGTACAGAAATATCTCAGTTTTAAAAATGTGGAATTTAGACCAAATACAAACCAGACTGTGGCCATACTGGAAATATTATATCCTAAATTTATAACTATCAAATATCTTTATAAGTGTATGTAGGGTATTTTTATTCTGAAATAAGCATGGCCATGAACAAACTTCTAGTGATATAAATCCATTGGTAAATTACATTATGTGAACAAGTTGGAAGTGCGTGTGCCTCGTGCAAACTTTGGTGCATTATGCCAGGAAAAGATCTAAGTGGCCTTTGCTAACAGGTTGATTCTCTGTGTGAATATAAAAGGAAGCAAAGTGGAAAACAATGTAAAAAACATGTTAGCATTGCTATAAAAAGTAAAAATCATTAATTATTATTTTTTTAATTTTACCTGCTGTACAAAGAGACAATGAAATCATACCTGGATTTTACAGAACTTAATATTTTAAAACCTTTTCAAAGTAAAACCTTTATATTTAGGATATTGGAAACAATCAATTCAAAATCTGTAGTTTTGAACTGTTATTAAATATAATGTAGTTCAAAACGAGTAAATGTCTTTTAGATATTCTTAATATGCCATGTTCCTTTTGATGAACAGTAAAACAGAGCAATCATGGGAATAACAGGGCCCTTAAATACAAACATTTAGAGTACCACCTCCAGATAAACAAAAAGGCAAACCCAAGAATCTCACGAGCTGGGACTGTGATCTGACAACTCTGCTCGTTTTCTCAAAGCTGTAAAGTCTTTCTCCAACTTTATCAAACTCATGCTCAGAAACACATTCATTTGTAAATGTGAAACCTGATGCTGTTTCTCCATTATGAAAACACAATAGCTGTCCCTGATCAAAGAATACTTTTTCTGATTTTTCCAAATTTAAGTAATTCTATGGTTTATGAAGCTATAGAAGAGGACTTTAGGCGAAAAGTCTGTAATGATGAATGCAGTCCCTCTTCCCTGCTGCTTCCTACAGTATGTAAATAGGACTCATAAACAGCCTAGAATCGGATTGAGCGATAAGACAGAGGTACGTACTGCTTAAATTATCATTGTAGCTGAAAGAAACTGTCATCAACATACAGCTTGAGAAAACAGGGTTGAGGTTTTACAGAAGTATTTTTCATCAGTTTCTGAGGTGCACGTAGTTTGCAACAGGATTTAATAAATGCTGATTTCACAAATACAAGTCATTCTAAAAAGCAGAAGCATTGAAGTGAGCTGCATACCATTTTGAAGCTGTTTGTGTTCTCCTAATGGTACCCTTTTGTGAATGGTACACACTAGCACAGCTTGAAAACTGCTAGTGTGAGAGAAATGACATGGTTGGGCCTCAGAATTATTTCGTTTCCTTGTTGTTGATCTTGCTATGAACGTTTTCATTTCTAGGTAGGATTTGCTCTGTTAGTCTTAAATGATGAGTAAAGAAAGAGTGGGAGCTTTGGAACCAAATCATTTGGCACTGGAGCTATGTGAGGATTGCTTAATGTGTGGATTGAGGACATGAGACAATTACAGAGTAATAGAGGTTACAGATGGAAAAAGACCTGTTAGGTCATCCAGTCTGTCTCCTTACAAATTCAGGACTATTCCCTACAGAACAATTTCCAACATTTTGTCCAGTTTGTTTTTAAATATCCCAAATGATGGAGATTCCACCACTTCCCTTGGGATGCTTTTGTACTGCTTTGCAGCTCTCACTGCCAAGTAGTTTTTCATGTTACTCAGCTGCAGTTTTCTCTTTACTTGTCTTTGTTATTAGTTCTTGTAATTTATATTTCTTTTGAAAAAGAATTCTTTAATAATTCTAAAAATCAGTCATATAAATATTATATGTAATTGTGTATTTTTAACTTTTAAATGTTTTTCTTTACATATCAACATTGCTAACTCTAATAACTTCTATTGGCCTTCTCAGTACACTTACTTACACTTACTTATCAGTGCACATGAACACCTCTTCATAGTGAACCTTTTACCATTTCCTGGTGGACCAATGAAATGTTAGGAAATACTCTGGTATGGACCTGTGATTAGGGGTCTATATTATTTCAAAGATGAATAGTGACAGTGTAACAAAGGGAAGAAGGAGTAGTCGTAGTTCAACTAAGTGTTCATGCGTGTACATTACTGGTATTCCTGTGACAATATATCAACATTGTGCAAGTAATTCTGGAATGAATAAATGACTTTTTCCTGAACAATTCTAGATATAAACTTTATGGTTCCAGCACAGAGATGTAGGTTGCCACTGTTACAGATGCTTATAAACTGACGTCATATTAAACTGGTTGCCATTACGGAAACTTGCTGGGATGAACTCCATGACTGGAGTGAGCTGTCGATGGCTACAGGCATTTCAGAAGGAACAGGCAAGGAAGGAGGGGCGGAGGCATTGCCCCCTACATCAAGAAATGGATAGAGTGTGAGGAGCTGTCTCTGAAGAACGTCCATGAGCAGGTTGAAAGCTTATGCTTAAGAATCAGAGACGAAGGCAGCAAAGGGAACCTTGTGGTTGGTGTCTACTACAGGCTGCCCGATCAAGGGGAGCCTACTGATGAAGCCTTCTTACTCTAGCTACAGGAGGTTTTGTGCTCGTAGGCTCTTGTCCTGCTGGGGGTCTTCAACCACCCTGACATCTCTTGGAAAGCAGCACAGCAAGCTGTGGGCAATCCATGAGACTCCCGGAATGCACTGAGGATAGCCTCTTAAGCCAGGTAATAGACAGCCCCACCAGAGGGGATGTGATACTGGACCTGTTGGTCACCAACACTAGTGAGCTAATTGATGCCATCAAGATTGGGGGCAGCCTGGGCTGCAGTGATCATGCACTGGTGGAGTTTCCAGTCCTGAGGGATATGAGTCAGGTGAGGAGTAAAATCAGGACTTTTCAGGAATTTTAGGAAAGCAAAATTCCACCTGTTCAAGGAATTAGTTGGTAGATCTTTCTATAGGGTGCAAGCACTCTCAATCCTCAGATGTAAGAAATCAAGCAAGGAAGGCAAGAGACTGGCATGGTGAGTTGAGACCTGTGCATCAAACTGAAGGGCAAGAAGGAAATGCACAGGCAGTGGAAGCAGGGACAGGCATCCTGGGAAGAGTGTAGGGACGCTGCCTGGTTGTGTAGGGATGGGGTCAGGGAGGCCAAGGTGCAGATGGCAGTCAGGCAGTCAGGTGAACTTCCTGAGGACTGGAAAAAGGGAAAAAAGGCCTTAATTTTTAAAAAAAGGAGGACCCTAGGAACTACCAATCTGTCAGCCTCACCTCTGTGCCTGGGAAGGTCATGGAACAGATCCTCCTAGAAGCTGTGCTAAGGCACATGGAGGCCAGGGAGGTGACTGGAGACAGCCAGCATGGCTTCACCAAGGGCAAGTCCTGCCTGACCAACCTAGTGGCCTTCTAGGATGGATGTGTGATGGCCACATCAGTGGACAAGGGATGTCGTCTATCTGGACTTCTGTAAGGCCTTTGACATGGTCCCTCCCAACATCCTGTCTTATTTGGGGAGAGATGGGTTTGATGGGTGGACTGTTCGGTGGATAAGAAATGGATGCTTGTATCCACAGGGTAGTGGTCAACTGCTCGATGTCCAGATGGACATCAGTGATGAATGATGTCCCTCAGGGCTCCGTAGTTGGACCAGTACTCTTTAATATCTTCATCAATGACATAGACACTGGGATCGAGTGCACCCTCAGCAAGTTTGCAGATGACACCAAGCTGAGCAGTGCGGTGGACACACCTGAGGGAAGGGATGCCATCCAGAGGGACCTGGACAGGCTGGAGGGGACCTAGACAGGCTGGAGAGGTGGGCCTGGGGGAACCTCATGAGGTTCAAGAAGGGCAAGTGCAAGGTCCTGCACCTGGGTTGGGGCAACCTCTGGTATCAATACAGGCTGGGGGATGAAGGGATTTAGGGCAGCCCTGCCGAGAAGGGCTTGGAGGTACTGGGGAATGAAAAATTCTACATGAGCTGGCAGTGATATGGTAAATTGGGAGTCAGAATATTTCCTGATGATTAGGTCTTTTTCCCACACCTTTTTTTTTGTGCTGCTGGTGTCAAGTATAGTAACCCATAAGGGAGAGTAGCTGTGTTTTATCTTTAAACTAATATAGACACCAATTCCCACATGCATTTATTATTTTAACAGGTGATTAATTCATTAGGCTCAATTAGCAGTTCTACCAGTTGTTATGTGGCTCTTGAAATACTGTTGACCGTTATATGACATTAAGAACTGCATATATGTTTTGGTGTGAAGTGTCATTAGGGAATAGTGGTTAGGCCAATTTGAGATTTACTAAACCTTTTCTTACAAGTGAAATAAAGAACCTCTTTTCTTTCATTGCTACTCTGTTAATGTGTCAAAATTAGAAAATCCTGCCATTTAACTTCTAAAAATTGAGAAGTCGGGAGGAATGAAGGGTCTGTCTCTTTCCACAGTTTTTGGACTTACTGTTCTTCCTTCAAAACTCTTTTTCAGAGCTGTGCACTAGTCTGTTCTGAAAGGAGGATGTTCCCACATACACTGGTTTCTTGATGCAGCTTGGCATAAGTTTCTCAGTTGTTTTCTGTTTATTGAGATGTTGTTTACATTTTGCTCTAGCCAGGTTTGAGTTTCATATAGTTAAGGATCCTAATACCAAACTTTTTTTCATGTTCTTTCTGTAGAAAATGAATATGCTATGCAGAAACCAATGGGTTGGTTTACAAGGGTTCCACCAATCAAACCTGTACCTCAAGAGGGAGTCTAAATACGGTGCTGCTGATCTGATGTTATTGATCTTTGTGAATTCTGTATTAGTGAGTTACCTATTTTAAATTGTCAGACTTCTGTGTCATCATTTGTGCTTATGTGGTTTAAATGACAGGCATTCATTTTGTATATCTCTAGTTAATATGTACAGAGCTTAGTCTATCTTAATTGGGAACACTGGGGTCTTTAGTCTGATTTACAGACAAGAGGAAGTCTTTTCAGTGCAGTTGAAAAGGAACAAGCTTTTCTTGAAACTCAGAACTGGACACATTTGACCATGTAACAGGAAGCATGACTGCACTTTCCAATACATGTTATTCAGAGCTTACTTGGCATTAGGTTCATAAAGTTGCTCAATTAAAGATCATACTCTAAATCCAATAAAGGAATACCATAATTTGTGAAATGCCCTACCAGTGTGCATTGTATTAAGCCACGAGCAATAACCATGGTGCTACATTAGCCTTCTATTATGCAATCTTTGTTAAAAAAATGCAGAAAATTAATTCAGCGTTCATGTCAAGTAGCATACCCAGCCCAACTCATCACTGGATGGTATTTTTATCAAATGCAAATGTAGAAGGTAACCAAGAACACTGTGTTCCTTGACTTTCGTGCTCTGGAGTTCTCACCTGTAAGTGGTGACCCGGGACATTGGATAGCTGTGGCTACCTGGATGGAGATGAGAAGCATGACACATGCAAACAATCATACTGCTTTAATACAGTAAAGAGTGTATTTCTTGCATGCAGTGTGCTTGGCTTTCTCGACTCTCTTAGCCACTGAATTGGGAACACAGTATTTACTGCTGACTCCTTCCCATAAAACAGAAAATAAATTCAGCTGTGTTTATGTAGAAAAGTAGGAGGAATTAATCATTATGAGGCAAATGTTAATTGTAGTAGCAGTTAGGCCTCCATTTCACAGTCACTTGGGTCAGACTGTGCTCCATTCATGCCCCTGAAGAAGCTTGTCCTTTCCAAAACGTAAGACTAAAATCACTGGAATTCCAACCAGCACAACATGCATCTCTTTTTTGCCTGCTGGAAACTGTAATCAGTTTGAAGGGCTTTGTTCATTTGTGCAAATAGGAGATGCCTAGCAGAGCTCCAGAATCCTGACAGTAGGCAACACTTTCTATCTGCTTCATCAACCAAATGAGAAAACTCCTTTTTATTGGTTATTATGGACTGCTTCAGGTAGGTTTCCACTCTTTCTGGGATAGTTCATACATTTACTGTCACAGTGGTTGTGTTCAGCATCTGGGATGAAGCTAAGGCAAACCAGCTCACTCAACCTATATGAAAAAAGCCTGTAACACAAGATTGTAAATACAAGTAAGACCTCTCTTAAGCTGTGAATATCCTGGAATGTTCCTACTGCATGGCCGAATATATCCTTGGAAATGGTAGCTGTTATCACACTTCTGTCACCTTTTCAGGACCAGTATGGCATCTTTGCAATTGATTGTGTATGTGTGTGTTCTGTTGCTTCCTGTCCCCTGAAATTGTGGAAATGAGAGTGTGTTCGCTGCAAGTTCCTGGAGAAAGGGTCTTTTCTACCACTTCTCTAAACCCGGTAGACATTTGCTTGGATGTTACCTTGCATCTTCCAGGGCATAATTCCATTACAACACCTATGTTACTTGAAAAAAGGGATGTTATAGCACAGAAAGTAAGTTTGAAGGTCCTCATTAAGTTTAAAGGACTTAGTTTTCTGTTTGATGTTGACAGCAAGATTATTATTATTAAATTGATTACCGATCATATCCTAATTTTCAGTGATTTAGCCAATATTAAGTATGTAATTTCTCTTCCAAATACATGCTGCAGTTCGGTACTCTGGGCACATTGGACTGTAATTGGAATTTCCCTTGCATCCTGACACCAAAAAAGGTGCAGTGACCCGGCAAAGGATTTTGTATGTCTGTGTCCTCCTCTCATTACCCTGTAATTTTGAATTAAATGGCAATTGGTAGTAATTGGCCATTATTCTATCACAAATGTGTGCATGCACTGTGCACATTTGAATGCAAACTACAGCTGTAGTGACGCTTTCTTATCTCCTTTGTCCCCCCAAAAAGGATGATTCTGGTTTGTGATGTTGAACACGTGACCTTCTGTAAGTATATCCAGTTATTCCTAAATATACATAATCAGTTCTGAACCAGGTCTTTATGTTGTTCCTTTAAATCTCTGGTGCATCTGTGGCTGACTTGGTTTTAGCTGGCTGTCTGATCTCAAACCCACCCACAAGCTGGAAGTCATAGAGTAATGGGTTATCTGAGGCATACCCGCTTCCTGATCCATCATCTGTGCCAGAAATATACATCTGAATATGGAGAAAGAAATTAAAAATCCATGTTATGTGAGTCTTCTTTGAAAGATTAAAAACCAAACTAAACATCCACCGAGCCTTAAAATTCTAAAGTGGAAATTGCAGAGGTGTACCAAGAAAAAGTGATTTGATTTGCCACCAACAGTTTCTGTGAACAAATATGATGCATTACTTTCTTATACTGCAAGCTTTAGAAAAGACTTCTAAGGTGCCACAGTCATGCTGTCAATCCTCCTTTGAACTGTTGCAGTTTTTCTTTGCAATTTTACCTTTTCCTGTTCTGACTCATTGACTTCTTGCATCCACTGTTTTCCTTCTAAGCAAGCTGCCAGCTCCAAATGCTAGGCAATTTTCTTGCTGCAAAAGCTGATCTCTCTGTCAGTTCTTATGTAATGGGGCACAATTATTAACCTTAATTATACTTACAATCCTTAATTGCACTCAGGTGCAATTCTGTCTCAAAATTCCGTGTCATGGTGGACCTGATTTGTGGTCCTACATGAACTACAATTCTTCATGATGGTCGTCTTGTGCTTTATTTAAGGACTGAGCTAGTTCCATCCCTTTCCAATTTAACACAGTCATGTAAGTACAGAATACTGATATCCAGTGCAAAATATTATGTTGTGGTCTCTTTTTCTTCATCTGCAGGAAATAGGCCTGCTGTAGATGGCAGGACAGTTTTCTGTAACAATAAGAAAAGCAATTAAAGGTTGTAATTTCATAGTTAGCTTAAGGCATTGGTTGCTGTCTTTCCCTTCTACAGAGTAACACAGAGAAGTTGGCTTATCTGGCTAGAAGTCCAGGAAAATGAAAATCAGTATTCATGTCGACACATGATGGCTGCTGCAGCACAAGGACTTTCTGGAACACCTTCTAGAACATTAGGATTGCATTTTTTTTTTTAAGACAGCACATCTTTGATCAGCTTCATCTACCACGGGTATATTCTCAGTGTGTCCCCTCCTAGAGAGTTTATCCTTTTTGATTTTAAGAAAAATACCCAGCTAGCTACTACTTGCAATAGGTGCCTCTGGATTCATGTTATTTTCCACTTAGCTAAATATTTAGTTGTACGTTACACTCAACTGTGTCCTTGCAGCTCCTCTGTGCTCTGTCTTAGATATGGGACAAAAGCACTGATTATTACTTATGTGTAAATGCATGGCAAATAAAACAGTATTATGTGTATCTCTGCTGCCTGTCAAATATATTGAAATTTGAGAAACTCGTATGTGTTTGCTTTCCGTAATATAATATGAAATCTTGGAGCAGTGGAGTAAATGTCCCTGACATGCACATCAGCAAATACAATGCTTTTCGATGCTGTGGCTGTTAGTCCTAGATGGATTGCTGCACTTGACCAAATCAAAAAACCCTTTTCTATGATAAACAGAATCTCCATTCTTGATATCTGGTGCTTAAAATCTGTAGGTAGAAGACCTGCTCATTGTTACTCATACCAAAATATACTTGTGCCCTTCCTCCCCACCTTTGACCAGTACATCCACCACCCTTTGGATATTGCTTATCTTTGTACCTTTTCTGAATTGAGGGCCAAAGAGAGAGAAAATCCCTAAAGTATATGCCTATACTTCTTCTCACTTTTTTTTTTTTTTTTTTTTTTTTATCTTTTTCACCTTTCCAGTTTAATAGGAAAGTGTTAAAGTTCAACACAAATGTATGTGAAATAGCGTGGCATCCACAAACCATTTGGTTGCAGCCTGCTGTCCCCACCCTGGAGGCTAAAGTGTACTTGAGCCTGGTCTCTCTGCTCCATCCTCATAACCTCTATCTGGCAAAATTCTCAGGTATGTGGTGGTATCATTTACATGATTTAAGTCTTGATCTGCTGTTAAGTATTTCTGTTATTAAGAACAGAAAATGGGCTAGAAAGAGATTTCTTATATTCCCAACACATCTTTTTTCATAACTATGCTGTGCACATCATTCATGGCTGATTTTTGTAAATCTAGGCATCTTTTTTCAAAGATGGCATTTGATAGGTCTAATTTTCAGTGGATGAACATGAAAATGAAACTAGAATTTCTTGTGTTTACAGAGACTGTTAGGATTTTCCATAATGATGACTTAGTATACATAACCATATGTAGTTTAGAAAGTGATTAATATACAATGTTTTGACAGATTTTGCGTACTGTTACTGGTGATGTTGATGGCTGGTGGTTGCTGTAAAGGTTAAAATAGTTATTTTAATATGGTTTGGTGAAGGAATCTGTAATTTCTCTTCAAGTTTCAATTTCTGCTGAGTTTTGGGATTTTTTTAATAAAATATATTCCTTTTGAGTATGTATTAATATTGAGAGATGAAAAGCAGAAAAAATAATTTGACCTTCCACTATTGAAAGTATAAATATTCATCATTTTCTTCAATGATGTTTCCTGGATTTGAAAAGGATTAAGTGAATAGTAATATTGAACACTTATAATATGTGGCCTTTTGACCTATAGCGAACTGTAATTGTTCTTTCTTAGTTAAAACACTTCCACATTGTTTGTAGGGATTTCCAATACAAATGCAGACAGATTAAAGTCCACCAACTCTTCCCTACCGTCTGGGAAAGACGGTATGCTATCAAGAGAGCTTGATTGGAGTGACAGGAAGCATTACATGTCATAGGACTGAGAAATGATAGTGCTAATGAGCTTCTTTCTTTAGTAGTACTGAAGTAATTCTGCACACACCCCCTCCACCCACCTCCCTACGCCCCCCCCCAGATCAGCAGCAAGGGACATCTCCTGGCAATAGCAAACAATACATTATTTGTGTGGTTTATTATCAAGTAATTAAGTAATTTGTGGTCATAGATCAGGTTTCTGCTCTAAAACTAACGCACAAATGTAAACCCAAAAGATAATTCTTGATCAGAGGTGCTCAAAAAAGTCAAGAATAAAGAAAGATGAATGCTCCACTGTATCATGCGTGGTGCTTCACCTGCAGGATTCATTTGCATCCAACCTGCCCCCACAGTTGGATTGCGCTGTGGTTTGCTGTTGGTTATTATCTTCTGTGAAGCACAATGGGAATGGCTACTCGGAGGAGTGATGGAAAGGGTTAGCTGCTGCCACCAGTGTTATTCATCTACCTTCCATCAGTTGCCGAAGTTTGATATGTTGTCAAGAAAGATGTCAGCCAAAAACTAGCTGTGGGCTGAATGAATTACTTTGAGGAAGGCAGTCTGCTCTTACCTATTTCTTTATTGTTTACTCCTCAGTTATGGGAAGGGATTAGGTATTTACTGTGCACACATAGTACAGTTGAACTTTATAAATCAAATGCTGTCAGGACTCAGTGAATTTATTGTGCATTTGCAGATTGACTGCTGTGTGCATATTTGTGTAGAAATGCAGGCAGTGGGACTCAAACCTGGGGCAAGGTAGGATGTCAACTGACTTCAAACTTGCCACTTAAATCTTGTTCTAGGAGAATATTACTCTTCAATATACTCAACTACAACAATAGACAATCTTTTTCTGCCCATGACTGACGGCTCTTAGAGGCTTCTCCTCTCTAATCCCAGTGATTTACTCTACTGCAGGTGTTTGTCTCTAGCAGTCTGTCTATAATTTAATAGGAATCCTGAGCTTGTCCTCTTTGGGTCTAAAATTTGCAAACTACGTCCAGCTTCTCAACTCTGATACTTAACAGCACAGCTTGGCTTTGAAACTTTTACTGACGCTTGGTATGTCATAGTTGTTAGCACAATGTCAGAACACACATATTTTATTGACTGGAGCTGCCTCCAGTACAGTGCACTCCTTAAAGAAAAGTTAAAAACAAACAAACAAACAAAAACAAAAACAAAAAAAAGAAAAAACCTCAGCAATCATGAAAAAAATCTTTTCATAGGTAAAATTTCCAACCCTACATGTGCCCCATAGTGTCCAGTTGCTTAGTTCATAGTCCTCTGAAGAGGACTCAGCATTTGGCTCATGGCTTAACCCTTGACTCTCCCTGATGGTAGAAGAAATTGCTGTGAGTTGGATTTCAGTTGGACTTTTGAAAATGCTTTCAGAAAAGGAAAATAAATTCCCTTATATTCAGAGCAGTATGATCAACAGGTTCCATGAGAAATCTGTTAATCTATATAACATTTTTTAATCTAATATAGAGAAATGAGTTGTATAAATGATATGTATCAAAACAGGTAAACAAAGTTAGACTAAGCCAGTTATTCAACTGGAAATATAAATATTTCCAGAAATGTTTTTTTCATGTCACAGATTCAGGGGTTTGGAGGATAGGACAGTGCACTCCAGTGCTCTGTTCTTCCTTCCTTCTTTTGAATCCGTTCTCCCTTCAATCTGTACATTAGTATTTAGTTACAAGAAAGCTGGAACAAAGAAAAATTGAATATGATTCTAAGTCAATTTGAGGGAATTATCCTTCATGAGAAGTATCCAGAGTGGATGTGCATTCACATTTTTTGGAAGCCAAAAGGAACAACTTCTGTAAGAGAAGAGGGTACCTGAGGAATGGGCAGAGTAATGTTGTAACTAAATGTTGTAACTAAATGTGTGAACAGATGTTTACTTACAAAACGTATGTTCTGCTTTTGGAGATTTATTACCCTGCAGGTGTTCATTACACCCTTCCCCATTGAGATAGGATAAATGAATTTGTAAGTGCTCCAAGTTCATTTCAGTACAGAGTGAAACAGGTTCACGTAAAGTAGTATCAGTGATATTAAATAGCTACCCTTTTTTCCATGTGTTTTTCCTTCTTATCTGAGTGCCCCAAAATTAAAGTGCATTTATTTAACTGAGCTTTGTTGATTATTAAAACATTATCTTTTCTTGCAATTTTAACTTTATTCCTAATGTATTTTATTTAGATTACTTTAGATGGGAAATTAAATACAAACCATACCAGGAAGAGAAAAAACCAAATCCTATTGCTCAGAAGAGGTAGTAAAATGAGGGTAATATGTGCCAAACCTTGCTTCTAGATTTCACCTGAAAGGGTCCTTCCTCTATGTCTTTTCCCTTTCCTAGATTGTGACACAACAGACATATGTAAGATGATTTAGAATTCTGGATAAATTTTAGATGATACAGATGGGAAAATATAAGGTAGAGACAACAGAAAGAAATATAAGGTGGCTAAAGATTTAGTAAAGGAAGATCACAAGTTATGCTGAAAGGTCAACTATCAGACTGTAAGTACATCATTAGTAAAATTCACTAAAGATTGTTCTTTGGCGAATTTTATTTTTAATAATAGGGTGAATTATTTTTGTATAAAGAAGTAAGTGGTTCCTAAAATTTTATTTTCTGATAACATATACTAGAGAAAGTGCCAAGAAAGGAAAAGCCTTTTTAGGTTAAATATTATATGGTGACTGGACAAACTACATAGACTGTCCATGGACTTAGTTGGACATAAACTCTTCAGGAAAAAAAGATATTTCAGAAAAGCCTTAGAAAATATCAAGAAACATAGCTATTTTTAAGATAACAATTTATTGAATCATATTATGGGTATAATGTATTATGAGATTCTCAGAAGTGTAGCAAATGATGTTAGTAAAATTAAAATACAGTCTAACGAGAAAAGACAGTTTATCATATGTAAAACAAAAAAATTCCAAACTCTGTGACTTGAACTCAGCTGGCTTTCACTAAAGTTATGAAATGTTGTAAGGGTTCAATTATTGTTAACATCCTGACAATAAAACAAATGCAAACTTGCAATGTTGAATGCAATATTACAAAGTGCTCCTGTTTAAAATTAATTTCAGGTTGTGGGTTAAAAATAAACATATCGAATTATTTGAAAAAACGTATATGACTATTTAAATAAAGGAGTTATTACAATACCTAAGTCCAAGAGACCCATTTTGGGACACATTTGTGCAGCCTTGATTGTGGCATTTCTTTGTTCATAGTCCTATACATTTTCCTTTTAATATACAGATTTTTATGGAATTATTATGAAATTGTACATTATTCATTGCTGCAATTGCTCTGCATTTTGGTTTTGTGTAAAACCCCATCCAGCGCTATGCTATCAATATTGTAGTTCCAGTGCTGTCTTGTAGGTGAGGTTATATTTTTTTACTGCTTGTTAAAGTCAAGCAGAAAAAAATCATTGATATGTGTCTGTACCAGATTCTTGTACACACATCAAGTAGAAATAAATAAGATAAAATAACCCCAAATCCTACTAGGAGAAATGATAGTGCTTGATAAAGTCCTTGGGAATTGCAATAGGTACAAATAAACCTTCCAGTCTTGGAAATGATCAATAGCAGGTAGGCAGTGTCCTCTTGGTTATATTTCTTCTATTGTTCTGATATGGACAATTACCATGTCAAAGGACTTAACCAACTGCTTTAAAATGTCATTAATTTTCTTAAATGAAATGTATCACAGGAAATAGCTCCAGTACTTAATTTCAGAAGCTTGGATAATATACTGTGGACCTATCTTGGGACAAGTAGTCCTCTAACATTTTGTTTGCCCTTGAGATTTAGAAGGAATCATATCTATAGTATTCATAATAAGTAGCAATTTAACCAAGTTCAAATTAGATGTGAACAAATGGATTAACAAGCACCTCATTAAAATTTTAATTTCCATTTCATTTATCACTTTTAATAGAATCAACTCTGTTTCAGAGTGGGGGAGGATTCATTTCCAAGTATAACGTTAATTTCACTTGTTTTTATCAATAGCTTGAATTTTTTCTATAAAATATACTTTGTGTAGCTTCGAAATATCTGACCTGCACATAAAACTAATAAACGTTTAAAGAATAAGGAAAATCTAGATTGATTTAGTGGATATTTTTTAAAGTACTGAACTTTACAGTACAGTTGTCTGTACTATTTTCCTCTAAGTGCTGAAGTGTGCTTACTTGTAATGATTTTAAAAAGAATAAATGAATTTAAAATAAGCACATATTGGGGAGTTATTTAAATAACTTCATGGAAAATATCAGTGTAAATATTTCAGAAGTAAATTCTGACTTTTAAACTTTACATTCAGATTCCAACTTCAAAGAGATATTTTGAAGTGCTTTGAATTCCTTGGATAGCATATATCATAAACGTGTGCTGAATTTTCATAATGTTTTCTTTTAAATGAAGGTATTGTAAAGCTCCAACTTGAATATATCTATTATTGAAGAATGTTTTTGTAGGAAAATACATGTCTTAAAAATGTGTTTTATTAACATACTTATTTTCAAGGGAAAAATAAATTATAGGAATTTAAGAATTATATCTTGTGGTGGTTCTGTCCTTTGAAGCTCCTGTATTTGGTAGTGATATGTTCTAGGTGTCAGGTGCCAGTTTTTTAGTTACAGAAATCTTTTTCTACAGGCATGTTTTTCTCCAAATATTTACTTCATGCTCTTTTTCATTTTGCACTGACATGTATTGTACTGATCACTGAGAGAAACAGAATAATTGTTTAGGGCCCATTTTTCTATGTAGCACCACTATGAATGTCAAATTATTAAGTCACTATCAAATAATTTAGAGAGGGATTGAAATCACTTTAAGTTTTTACACAGCATATGGGAAAGCAAGTAGTGTTCACTGTAATGGCAGGGTGTGTGCTTGAGAGAAAAGAAGAATGAGAATAGTATTTCAGGTACTTGCAAGATGCTTCCAGCACATGTTTTGGGCAAGAGAGGAAAAAATAATATGAAAAAACAAATGTCTGAAAAAGAATGCGAAACAAAGAAATATGTTGCCTATATGTTAGGCTTCTTGGGTGTCAGTGCAGGTCAAGGTTAAACTCAGTAATCATCAAGGGGGTTTTGGTGTGTGGGTTTTTTTATTTCTAAATAAATATATTTAAATGTAGCTTCTCTGTAATATTGTAATCATTTTTTGACAGCTATTTTTCACTGAATTGATTGCAGCTATGATGCAAGAATCTAAAACTGAAATAGATACCAGAGTATTCATTAGGATCTTAAAAAAAAAAAAATATCAAAACCCAAACAAGAACACCCCCCCAGGAATTAATTAAAAATACAGCCGATCCTTCTAAGAGTAGCCTCTACCATAGTAAACCATAAATAACATGTTTCTCACTCTTTTTTGGTTAAAGTGGTTCTGAGAACCCAGAAAAACTATCTTAACTCGTTAAGAAAACCATAATGTAGGAAAATGTTCTGGTTTCACATCTAAAAGATAAAGATTGATTAAAGGTAAAGAAACCTTGTGTGAGTACACATATATATCTGCACATGGTAGTGCTTTTGGGTTTCTGCTCAGAGCAGATGACTGCTTTTTCAGGGAGAACTGTATGAGCAGGTTAACGAGGACAAAAGATTGTCTGGATGTAAATGCTGTATCATGTCAGATTAAATATGGTTTGAGGCCTCTGTTGTTCCACTGCTTCAACAGCTTGACTTTCTCTTCTGCTAGATTACTTTATATGTTTGAACTTCTGTTTGGCAAGAGAATAAGAAGAATTGTTTCTTTTTCCAGAGTCGTCTTTTTTGTTCTTGAGAGTTTTGTTTTGTCTCACCACAAGTTTATGTTCTGTATAATTATATCTCTGATATAAAGATGACTAATTTCATGTACCTTGATGTCACCCTAGGTCCACAAATTCATTTATATCATACAGATGCAGATCTAATTTATAATAGATGCCATTTTGTAAATCATACCCTGCCGTACTATTTTATTAAGTAATGTTTTGACAGGTTCTAATCAAACTTTTCTTTCTAACTTGTTGGAGACAAAAGAATATGTCAAGGCACTAAAGCGTACTTTGAATTATTAAGGTAAATTAATTCTAGTAATTGCTATGAAGGTAGAAGATTGAAGTACGGGCTAAGGTTAACAAAGATAATTTAGACATTTTATTTATATATATATATACTTTCTGTTTCTGTCAGGATTTACATTTCGCAGAATGCCTGTTTAGTATGGATTTCAACTGGTGGACCGAATGTAATTGAAGAGCAGGCACATAGCTGGAAAACTACAAATAACTTTTGGCTCCTTTTCCAGAAGCTAGTTTCCTCCTGTAAAATGAAGTCACAGTTTATTGAGAAGATGTCTTGGGAGGGGGGAGAGAAAAAAAAAACAAATAAAACCAAAACCCAGACAAGAACAAAAAAAGTCTGTTAAACTCATTTAGCTGGGTATTTTCAAAGACACAGTATTGTCTTTCCGACATTAAAAAATCCCATGAAAAAAACCCGATCTTTTAAGGAAATGTCTGTCTTTTACAAAAAGGCAGATGCAGTGAATAAGCATTTCTGTTCTAAGTATTTCTGTTCTGTGAAGTACTAATACACAAGATGATGATGAAATATTGTCATCAAAGGCAAGTCTCCAGCAGTGACAGATATTTTTTAACATCCTTGTGATTGAAAGACTCAGAGCACTTTTCTTTTTGTATCTTTTTACCATCTTAATCAAAATGTCTAAGGTACACAGCTGAATGCTTACAAAAGTCTAACTAGTCTCTGGGGGCCTATGATGGCTTGCACATTCGTGATGTTTTTTGATGGATTATACATTAGGCCATTTCAAGCATTGTCAGTAGACAATCTAAAACCATAGTGCAAAGTGGTTTTTAGTAAAAATTCTAGTGAAAAGATTTCTTCCCACTTAAGTGAATGAATGGCAATAATATTTACATAGAGATGCTCTTCTAATGCCTGTTATGACTTAAATCTTTAGATCTTGAGATTGATCATGTAGATCAGTTTCGAACTTATGTCATAGAATCATGTAATGGTTCAGGTTAGAAGGGACTTCAAGAGGCCGGCTCCATACTCAAAGAAGGATGGGCTGTAAGTCAGTGTGGGCTTGAAAACCTCTAAGGATGGAGTCTGCATAACCTGTCTGGACAGCCTGTTCCAGTGCTTGACTGGCCCTTAGGATGAAAAAAAAATCTCTATATCTCATCACAACCTTTCTTGTTTCAACTTAAATGTTCAGAGATTATGTGCTCTGACCCCTGACCATCTTGGTGGCCCTCCACTGAGTATAGTTGAGTTTATCAATGGCTTTCTTGTAGTGAGGGAGGTGGCAAACAGGATGCACTACTCTAGACCTGATCTGTTGGCTGTGCTTCATGTGGCCTAGGATGGTGCTGGCTGCTTTTGCTGCCAGGATACATGGCTGGCTTATTTCAGCTCACTATTTGCCAAGACAAGTCTTTTCCAGCATAGCTGCTCCCCAGACACTCCATCCCCAGCCTGTAATGGTGCAAGGGCTTCTTTCCCAGCTGCTGGGCTTGGCCTTTGTCCTTTCTTAATATCTTACAGTTTGTGTTTCGCCATTCCTCTAGCCTGTCCAGGTCCTTCTGGCTAACAGCCCCACCCTCCAGCATATCTACCAATCCTTCCCAGTTTGGTCTCATCTGCAGACTCAAGGAGACCATGTTCTGTTGCCTCCCCTGGGTCATTGATTGGGCTGTTAAAGAGGAGATGTCTCAGTTCAGACCCTTGTGGTACTCCACTTATTGCTGGCCTCCAGGTAGAGTTTAGCATATTAACCACTGCCCTCTGAGCCTATCTAACCAGTTGTTTAATTTATCTAGTTGGCCATGCATCCAGACTAACATCTTGCATTGGATACAAGAATATTTTGGGAGACAGTGTTTAAAATATACTGACCAATAGTGGATGTCAGACACAGTTTAAATGTTCTGGAACAAAGAAAAATGTCGATGCCATTTAGGACTTTTCCACTGTTTCCTATCTGTATGGACTATCTGTATGGACTATCAAGATAGTACATACCTCGATGGGCAAAATAATAGCTATTTTTATACAAACAAATGTGTCTGAAACCAATTTGTTTATGATTAGCAGATAAGCTGTTCCTGACTGCTGCATCACTGCTTGAAGCAATTTGATAGTTTATTATGTCTTGATAGAGATCATAGACTTAGGATATATTTAAGTATGAAAGCATCCAGTTCATCCAAAATGTGTTTAAAAACTATCGTATGATATTCACATATAAGGAATTTGGAACATCCCCCAGCAGAATAGGAAGCTTTCTGACATTAAAATGCATGCAGGAGTTGCAGGAGTGAGGAAATTATTTTCTTCTGAGAACTTGAAAAATCTGTGAACTCTGGCAAGTCTTTTGTTGCTGTTGTTTGGTCATCCATTATTGCTTTTAAAACAAAAACTCTTGACTTGCTTTTCACCAAATCAATCATATTCCTGCATATTATTTATCTGCTTTACTAAGCAGTTTTTTGAAGGGCTGGCTTATATTTCTTTTCTTGTCAGTAAAACCTGGCTTGCTGAAACTGAAACTTTTTTCTTTTGGTATGGCAGAACCTCCATTAAAATAAATGCATGGTTTCGACTTGATATTCACAGTACTCCATTTGGATATGTTAACAAAGAATTTGTGGCCTCTGTTTATGCCAAAATGGCGTTATGTTTTCATTCTGATCAGTATACAACTATATGTTTTTACCAAAGCCTTATTTCTTTTTAAGTAGCAAAACTCAGCCTTGTAGGAGAACTCTTTATATCATGTTATATCTCTTTATATCATGTATATCCACCACCCGGTGGATAAGGAACTGGTTGAAA
>KL284070.1:2142-17853 GCA_000699545.1 Podiceps cristatus
CACCCCCCACCCTTCATATCAGTGAAAGATTCATTTTCCTTTCTCGGCGAGAGAGAAGGCACAGTTTAAGTCTACTAATTCAAGCCTCTGCATACTGCATTAGCCTGGCTCCCATAAATAATACTGTCACTAGGCTTCAGTATATCTATTCTCAAAAACAGGGAAACACTAATATCACCATTTTACAAAGACCAGACATATTTAGAATTATAAAACTTGCCCAAGTACAAGTAAGGAATTGAACCTAAATCTTCATCATGAAGCTTAAAGTTTACGTCATCCCCTAGCTGTACAGAGACAGGTTCAAAAGCTAAGTTTCCATATGCATTAGATTACTCCACCCCCTGCCCCCAACTCATTTTTTCCTTCCTTCTTCCTCCAACTTTCTAGAGCCCGGAAGGGTACTAGTAAGAGCATATCACCTTTGTGTCCCTGGGGTATGAAGTCTTCCTGCCTGGCCCTTTCATATCCTCTCCTGCAATCCCTACCCCTGGAACCACACATATCTAGGAGTTTTATTCCCAAGTCTGATTTTTCAGACAAATGCTCAGACCTCTTACTACAGGTTGAATAAAAAAAAAAAATATAATCCTAAGGAACTTAGGAAAACAAAACACTCACTGACTTTAGCAGCAGGTTTTGCTTGTGAATAAGACAACAGTTGACACAGTAAAAAGATAAATAGTTTATGACCCATAATTTCAAAACACCTTGCAAACATTAAAAAATTAAATGTATTTGCAAAGCAATAAATCAAGTCCTAGCAAAACTATCAAGGTACAAAAGGGCAATGACAGCAGTGTAAAACTGTAAACCCAGCTTTCTGTACAGAATTACTTAAGCCATAGCAGATGAGAAGAATAAATCTTATGTTAGTACAGTGTATTATTTTAAAATATGAAATAAAGAGGGAAGGTAGGGAAGAGAAAGAAAGAAGGAAAAGGACTGTGTTTCTTACAGCACAAGAAGAGCACTTTCCCCATTGTCATTAAGTCTGTGATAAAGTGAGAACCATTTCAAAACAAGTTTGAAGTACTTTTTTCTTCATTCCCTCTACTTATGCTTATTCAAATTTATGAGCCTAAACTACAGGCAGAATATATACCTCACAAACGCACATGGACCTCAAACAGTTTTTCCATGGGTTCTCTGAGCTCCAGTTTTTACAAGGAAAAAAGGCTTAGAATAAATTTTATAATGTGTATTCGTCCATAACCAAATATAACCACAGGGTGTCACTAATGTTCTATAAAAAAGGCACCAAGTTACTGCATCTTACATGTATTTTCAGGTGGAAACATTTCAGCATGCTTTGGCAATCCCCAAGCCTTCGTTAAATACCCACATATTTAGGACCAGCATTAAATTTAAACAGATCAATAAATGGGAGTACAGAATCTCAGGAGCTCTGTGTGTTTTTCCAAGAATCAATACTATCTCTGCCTCAGCTCTAACTGAATAGGATTAAATTTGGCAAGCAACAAAATCCTGCCATAGAACAATACATGAAAGCAACTGTTTCTATGCAGTCATGCTGAGAACAGATCAACCTAATTAGCTGGTGCCAAATAGAACAATAAAGCCAATACACTCCTATGGTAAAAATCAACAGATCCTTTTTTATCATTTTTTATCAACTGATACTAAAATCCAGCACTGACAAGAACTTTTCAGTGTGCTTTGTATGTCTATGTGGTTGATCTGTAAGTGTGGCTTAGAGGTGAGATTCTATAAACTAGTTCTTTTTTTGCTGCCAGTAAATTAATTTTCCACAAGCAATGCTTTATTTCAGCCTGAATAAAGCAAATGAATTAAAAGAATTTTCTTTCATCCGATTTAGGGAAGGGGTATGTCAAGTGTCAGGCTGTCAGCCTTCTAATCACTTATCAACAAAAGATGTAAAAACAATAAATCATTCAAGACAAAAATCTACCTTTTTTAACTGTTTTCACTATAAAATAAGATATAGTTTCTGCCAGAGTAGAATAATATTCAGTTTTCTAAGTGCAATATTGGAGGAAGCCTGGGCTGCAGTGATCATGCACTAGTGGAGTTTCCAGTCCTTAGGGATATGGGTCCGGTGAAGGGTAAAGTCAGGACAGAGTTTTAAGAAAGCAAGCTTCCAGCTCTTCAAGGAGTTAGTCAATAGGACCTCCTGGGAAACTGCCTGCAGGGCCAGGGGAGCAGAACAGAGCTGGCAGATCTTTAAGGATGCTTTCCATAGTGCATAAGAGCTCTCAGGCCCCAAGTGTGAGAAATCAGGAGAGGAAAGCAAGAGACCGGCATGGAGGAGTTGAGATCTGCTGATCAAACTAAATGGCAGGAGGGAAATGCACAGAGGAAGCAGGGACAGGTATCCTGGAAAGAGTATAGGGATGCTGCCCGGTTGTCAGCAGGGTCATACCTTAGGGATGGGATTAAAAAGGCCAAGGCACAGCTGGAGCTGAACTTGGCAAGAGATGCAAAGAATAGCAAGACGGCCTTCTACAGGTATGTCAGGCAGAAAAGGAAGGTCAAAGAAAGCATAGACATACACACACACAGACCCCGCTATGAGCAGGGCTGGCAAACTGGTAACAATGGACGAGAAGGCTGAAGTACTCAGCAACTTTTTTGCCTCAGTCTTCACTGACACCCTTTTCCCACACCTCCTGAGTGGATGGACTGCAAAACAGGGACTGAAGGAGCAAGGAAGAGAGACTGTAAGAGAAGATCAGATTCATGACCACCTGAGGAACCGGAACATACATAAGTCTATGGGACCTGTCAAAATGCATCCCATAGTCCTGAAGGAATTGGCTGATGTAGTAACCAAGCCACTCTCCACAATATCTGAAAAGTCATGGCAGTTGGGTGAAGTCTGGTGACTAGAAAAAAGGAAACATTGCACCCATTTTTAAAAAGGGTAGAAAGGAAGACCCTGGGAACTACCAACCTGTCAGCCTCACCTCTGTGCCTGGGAAGATCGTGGAACAGATCCTCCTAGAAACTATGCTAAGGCACATGTAAGGCCAGGGAGGAGATTTGAGACAGCTTGGCTTCAATATCTGCAGTTGACACACTTGAGGGATGAGATACCATCCAGATGGACCTGGACAAGCTGGAGAAGTAGGCCTGTGTGAACGTGAGGTATAACAAGGCCAAGTGCAAGGTCCTGCACCTGGGTCAGGGCAGCCCCCAGTATCAGTACAGGCTGGGGGATGAAAGGATTGAAAGTAGCCCCACAGAGAAGGACTTGGTGGATGAAAAGCTGGACATGAGCTGGCAATGTGCACTCACAGCCCAGAAGGCCAACCGTACCCTGGGCTGCATCAGAAGCTGTGTGGCCAGCAGGTCAAGGGAGCTGATTCTGCCCCTCTACTCTCCTCTGGTGCGACCCCACCTGCAGTGCTGCGTCCTGCCTCAGCACAGGAGAGACATGGACCTGTTGGAGCAGGTCCAGAGGAGGCCACAAAAATGATCAGAGCAATGGAGCACCTCTCCTCTGAAGACAGACAGAGAGTTGGGGTTGTTCAGCCTGGAGAAGAGAAATCTCCAGGAAGATCTTATTGCAGCCTTTCAGTACTTAAAGGGGGCTTATAAGAAAAATGGGGACAAATTTTTTATCGGGGCCTGTTGCGATCGGACAAGGGGTAATGGTTTTAAACTAAAACAGGGTAGATTCAGACTAGGGATGCAGAAGAAATTTTTTACTGTAAGAGTGATGAAACACTGAATATGTTGCCCAGAGAAACGGTAGATGCCCTATCCCTGGAAACATTCAAGGTCAGGTTGGACAGGGCTCCAAGCAACCTGATCTAGTCAAAGATGTCACTGCTTATTGTAGGGGGCTTGGACTAGTTGACCTTTAAAGGTCCCTTCCAACCCAAACCATTCTATGATTTTATATCTGAATAGTTCTTTTGATTTTGCATTGGACAGATCAGCTGTGAAAACTTCATAGAATCATAGAATTGCCAAGGTTGGAAAAGACCCTTAAGATCATCAAGTCCAACCGTTAACCCATCACTGCCAAGTCCATCTATACCATGCCCTCAGGCACCGCATCTATCCGTTCTTTAAACACCTTCAGGGACGGAGACTCAACCACTTCCTTGGGCAGCCTGTTCCAGTGCCTGACCACCCTTTCAGTGAAGAAGTTTTTCCTAATATCTAACCTAAACCTCCCCTGGCGCAGCTTGAGGCCATTTCCTCTCATTCTACTACATCACTTTAAATCTAAAGCTACTGAGATTAAGTTTATCCCTGCAGTTTAAGCACTTTCTTTTCTCAATAGTAATTCTAATTTTTATTCTCTTTGATATTTAATTGGTAAAAAGTAGAGAATTATCCATTCCTGGATACATTGGTCCATTAAACAACTTGATTGTTTAAAATCTATTATTATTCAAAAAGAACAAGTTTTCTACATCTTTTTCACAGTCTTGCTAGAATACATTAAGCGTAAAGAATACAAAACTGTTATGCTAATAACAGTACACCTCAGTATAAAGTTTTATACCATCACCAGTGGTTCCATTTCTTTCATACATCATTCCAAATTCAGCTCATCATGTCCTACTTAATAAAGGCTTCTTTCTGTGAAAACTGTGTGCCAACTGACAGGAAACAGAATGATTGTTTCCTTTTCTTCTACTATTCTGTGATTTAATTTTAACGTTGGCTATTATCTAACATGCAACTCCATAGGGTCATATGTAGACAATACATATGTAATGTATATGTACACAATATATGTATGTTACTGCTTCCCTTTCCCCGGTGCTATGAAACTTTAACATTCAGCATGTATCACTCACTCTGAAATACCTGGCAAGATGACATGAGCAGAAGCAGCCTGGCCAAAATAAAGCATGGAAGAGTTAGCAAAGTTATCTTTCAATTTTTCTCCATACTTGCATTTACCATTAGATATTAAAATATGTAGTTATGTTACTAAAAGGGAGAGAGAGAGATATGAGGGAGAGGGACATTTGGATGACATTTTAATGAGATGGAGAATGATCCTGAAGTGATATAAGCAGATACAGGTCTGTTATAGACAGCAAAGCAGTACTGGTTTATATTAATTAAGGTCCAAAATATCTCTTTGGTACAGGCTCTTTCTAAATGCATTTTTCTTGATTACAATATCAAGAAAGATAATAACCGAAGTAATTCTGGAGTCTGTCAATTCCACAACAGCAAAAACCACACACTCCTGAGGAGGGGGAAAAAAAAAAAAAAAAAAAAAAAAAAAAGACTGACTTGCACTAATAGAGAAAGCTGAAGATCTCGTCTCTCTCTTGAGACTGCAGAAGGCAGAATTCTTCCATAATCACTTCTTGACACGGGAAGCTCTATTCCTAAATAGGCGATCCTGACTATGTAAATGGCGATAGCCTTGGATATCCAGGGGTTTCATACTATCTTAGTTTTACAGGTGGGAGTTGGTTTGCAACCATCTACGTCCCTAGAGGTATTTTCTTTAACTTATAAAAACTCTGAAATGCTTCTGTTGTGTCTCTCTAGACATCCGTTCTGCCCATATATGTCCTTCCTGGAAGATAACATGTCATGTGATGTTGCTTCTGAGGATGCGTAGTCATTTTCCCAAGACAGATACCAGAGCATTCCTTGGGAAATTATGTTGATCTGTTTTGCAGTATTGCTACTTACTAATTACTAGCAAGGAGGAACAGATTTGAACTTTGGAACACTAAACTAGAAACTGAGTAGTAAATGTCTGAGAACAGCATAACTGAGAACAAAGCCATAGAAGGGTATATTCATCTAGCTAGCATAGATCATCAGAATACCACTCGCAGATCTTGTCTCCAAAGATTTATTTGATAAAAAGAAACCAGCATTGTTCTGTCCTCCTCTCACCCCTTCTTTTTGGTTCTTCTCATTTCTCCTTTGATTAGTTAGGGTAAACACAAGGTGAAGGAAAATTTAGAGAATAATTTTCATATTTGAGTAGATTTTTCAGGGGGTTGAAATAGCAAATTTAAGGTCTGCAGAACCCTGAGATGGAACTACAAGCAAAAACAATTTACAATTGCATCTTATTGACCAGAGTAACCAGGCTGAAAAGTAGTGTCATGAGAAGTTTCCTTTATGTCCAGCATAATTGGTCCATCTGGTGAGACCGATGGTGGTTTCTACCATTGACTGGACCAAGTCTGAAGCTCCTCAGTTGCCATGACAAGCATTTTACCAAATGAATCACAGAACTTTCTCACAACTAACACCATCTGGCAGAGTTCTGAAACACTGGTGGTTGTATTACTTCATGGATGCAACATTTTCTAAATATAGCAGCACAGACTATTTCACTCCCCACTACATTCAGGTAGCAACTGAAGAGATTTTTGACACTTGGACAAACACACTCAAAACATACTTGTATATTTTTGCTGCCTTTTCTACAGGAAGTGTGATGTCCTCCCAAATTAAAAAAAGGAAAAAAAAATACACAAACAAACCAAACCCCCAAAACACAACAAATTAATCACACTGTCTGTGCTGGCTTGTCATTTTTTCTCCTACTCCCATCTGTTCAGTTTCTCTCAGCTGGAAACAAGAAAAAAAGCCAGCAATATTCAACCATTCCGTTCTCTGGAAGTTGCAGCAGTCAAGTGATTAAAGTTTAGAAATGAAGCCATATTGTAGATTTTTTTTTTTTTTATGTATTGGTAATTTATGTATATTTCATATATGTCTTATCTGCATATATGTGCAGATTTCCTTAGGCCTTTAGGCTCTATATAACAGAATACATAAACCCTCTCACCTCTTTTCCTCATTAAAAAAAAGTTAATTTTCAGTCTCTGCAGTTGGAACTGGAAAGGATTCCTGGTGCTTTTGCAGCATCAGCTCCCAGGTTTCCCATTACCCACTTCAGGTGGCAGTACTAGGGAAATCACACTTCAGGTAGCTGTGTCCGATACTCCCAATTATTTAAAGGAATTATCACTTCAACATCTCTTTATTTGAGTTTTTGAATTCCTGCTTCATAGTTCTGGTTTATATTTCTTCAAAAATTGTTTCAGAGTTTTAGGGATTCCAGTCAACAGTCCACTCTATAAATTAATCTGAGTTCTTTACTTCATTAGGACAACCACACAGATGGACACTTTAACACTGGTGCTGGAGGTCTAAGCAACCAAGCACCAAATTAAGCTGTACAAACTATAATAAATGACTACATAACTAGGTCACAAGTAGCTGACTTGTATCTACTGCAATTTTTTGGTCATGGCAGGACCAAATAATCCAGTCATTTGCAATGCAGAGCTGTCTCCCCTAGGCATATTTCCTTTTCAACATTTTATTTATTTATGGCTAAGACATAATGGAAATAATTATTGTTTATGCTGGCATTGAGCCCAGTTCAAGAAATGGAGAGCACTTGGCTGCTCTTGAGCCTGCCATAATTACTTTGGCTCTTTGATACAGCCCAAATTCAGGGATGACCTAACCCACTACTTGCAGTAACAGCTAAGCTGTATTGGAGTGCTACTTGTAAAAAGCAGTTGGAAAACAGAGTTCAGCCTGGATGTCATCTCCTCCAGGGATCCCCAGAGAGGAGAAACAGAAGGTAAGAGGTAGCAACTATTGTTTTTATCACCAGCAAAACACTAACTGATTCTTTAGCTAAGTGAAAGCTGATGACTCCAGAATAGGTTAATTAGGCACAAAGCCTGGGTGCTAGGATAGAGAAAACTGGAGAACTTTAGAACATCAGCATATACTGCTTACAGATCCCATATGCTTTAGTACGGTTCAGTAATACAGCACAGCTCATGTCCAAACAGCTATTTGCAGATGGGAAAGTAGTCAAAGCTGCTTAATGGTCCTACTCACACTTGCTATTACGCAGCTAGTCCTCTTAATAAAAACTTGCATTTAAGACCAGCTGACCTTACCTTTAAAATATAGTATCTGATACTAAAGCTGGTAGTCTGAGACTGTAAACAAACAGACCACCTCACAGCCTTGGTTGGTCTGCACGGTCAGTACTAAAAATAAAACTGTTTTAAATAGGTTATATGGCCAAGAATAATGGCAAAAATTCATCAGTACCCATGTGGCAGCAATTGTGATTATTCTATCTGCTTAACTGTAAAAAAAAAATCAAAATACAGACTGTCTGATAACTATGACAAGATCATAGCGAAATGATCCCTTTTGAGTACATTATCAATAAGATATAAAAAATATATATGATCCAAATAACAGACTGCTTGTCCTGCTACCTTAATTACTGGGTTTACATATTTGCTAGAATAGCAAAGCAAAAACAGAAAATCAGTGTTGATCAGATACAGAAGGAAATATTTATGTAACTAAGGCTCCTTTACTTAAATTTATAACATCCATGGAAGTTTCAAAATATTAATAAAGAGACTTGACCTGAATTTAGAGAACATAAATATCCAGAGGGAAAAAAACAAAACCAAAAACCAAACAGAAAAACCCACCAAAACAAAAGCCAGTTTTCCCACAAGCTTTAACATAAGGAAAATTATGCAATTTTCTGCTCCTCTCAATGCAGTAAACCTTTGTGAACAGATGGTAGCAAATCTGTGTGATGCAGTGGGAAGTATTTCCATATCACGCTGCTGGCAAATATCACCATCATTTAACTTGATCACTCCTGTGCACACCCTCAGAACACACATAGGCATCGCTGACCTGTCAGAGGTTTTCTGCACATACTACTCAACTCAATGGTAATGAGTGCTCAGTACTAGCTTCTCCCTATATTGTATACAATCAACAGCTAGTTTTTTATTACCCCTTCAACAACTACAAATTTAAAATTTCCTTCTATCTGTCAGGCAAAAGCAGATAACCCCAATTCACCCATTCTAATTTAGCCAAAAGAAACTAAAGCTGAGGCAGGTCAAGAAACCAGCTGCCACATGCATTTGGCTGGTAGCACTAGGGAACTTTTTTTGTGAGATGAGTTGTTACATAAGCCCGCTCATGGGCTGCCACCTCCTCAGTCCCCTTCTTACTGCCCTGCCATGTCCCTTGTGACGTCAACTTTAACACCATCACTTCCTTCCTCTAACCGAAGGTACTGCCATCCATTTTCCTGCTGTGTCAAACAAGACAGAACTGTTGGCCTCTCACTGCAGCTCTTCTATCAGCAGGAGCCTAATTAAAGTCTCTCTTCTCTACCCCGTCAAGAATTTCCATAATCTGTACAAGGGACTTCAGCATTTGATTAAACTGTGTTAGAGAACTCAAGGCTTTGAGGAGATGGAGGGGGGAAAAACTGACAGGAAAGGTGAAATGGGGGTTGGGAGTACCGGACACAAGCTAAAGAAAGCACAACAAAACCCTAAAGAAATATACACAAGGTAAAGAAAACCCGAAACACTATTCCCATCAACCAAGTCACTGGCAAAAACTATTCATTTATTTAGGCTCAAATTTCACCTTTGATCTTGACTTAATTTAAGGTATACGACTGGATAGCCAGAGCGCGCTTTCAGTGAATTAACTGCATAGCATAATTGTGTGGCTAGCATTCAGTTCATTTCTCATATCCTGTGTGCAGTTGTAGGAACCAAGATGTTTTTCATAAGTATATATCTTTATTACAATCTCAGAATTGTTTGCACGATCAGAGCACACAGTTCACATCCCAAAATAATCCTAGAAATTCTTGACGATATAAAATGTAATGAGACAAGCAAATTTCACTGTAACACATACTGCAGCATTCTGGATATCAGTTTGAAGACTAGAGTAAAATCCACATGTTCCTTACCAACATCTTGACATAGGAATCAACAATCTTTGTCTCGGCATTGAGAATCTCCACAGTTAGAAACCTGTACAGAGCTCTCACATTTTTTGTACCATAGAACTGAATTGTCCTTTGTACCTTCTGCTACCTTTGTATAATCTTCTGGGAAATATGTTTAGTTTATTGTCAACAGTAACTTGTTTTTATTACAAGTAATACAAATCCCACAACAGAATAAGTCATTCACCAGTTCAAAACTATGAAGTCCATAGAGCTTTGAAGATCATGCGTTATCCTTAAACCTACTGCTACTTCCAAGAAACTTTACATGATGCATGATTCATTTTAGCAACTGAATACAGAGATAACACTTTGCTCATGAAATATGCTTCTTAGATGCCACTTCTAGCATTTACAAATATATAGTGCACATGCCTTAAATATTAATGCTCTTTGTGTATCACAAAGAAATTTTCAAAGGCTTATCTGTGGACACAAATTATGAGCAGGTTTTAAACCAAGAAACCTCTGCTGAAATTCAGTGAACTCCATGGCAGTTATGGCTCACTAACTCCCCCAAGCAAATATGACAAACCTCTGCCTTCCTGAAAAAGAAATTAGGATAGCAACAGTTCTAGATAAAATACCCTATGCCAAATTGGCTCAGTGAGAAAGGGTATCTGGAAATCTCAGCTGCATGGCTTTTTAGTGCTTTGGAGAGAAAAAAACAAAACAAAAACAAAATTAAAAAAAAAAAAATAAAAACCCAAACAAACAAAAAAGGACACACAAACAAACAACAACAAGAAAAAAGAATGAAACAAAAATCCCAAACAAACAAAAACCACAACAAAAAACCCCAACACACACAACACGGAAACAACATAAATCAAGATACCAACTTCAATTACAAGCTCCCCAGGGCATATATGAAAGACCTCACAGGTTCGCTGTCAAAGGAGCAAAGAAAAGTAAAATCCCAGACTATTTGTCTCTGTAAGTCTAAGTGCTCTGAGTTAACTGCCCACTGGTCACTTCAGCTACTAGCACTTATACAGAATTAGCATCTAGAAGCCCCATTCATCAGAAGTCTTTGATCTATGTCATTGATATATCAGTCATCATATATCAGTCCCTTTCATAATCATGCAATAACAAATGACACTGAATACAGGACTCTATGCCTCTAAAATGTGTGGGGTTTTGGGGTTTTTTGTTGTTTGTTTGGTTGGGTTTCTTTAATCTAAAAGAAATATTAAAAATTATAATCTGACATTTATTTCATTAAGAAAATGCCAGTAACTCAGACCTAACTCACAGAAAGACAGCTCCTTAGTGTCACTGTTACTTACTACCTCCTAAAGTTTACTTCACTAAGACTGTTTTAAAATGGATAAAAAACAGCTGAATAATATTCACTGGAACTGATTGCAATGAATTAGTTTTCAGCTGGAGAAGCGTATTAGTTCTTTACTTCATAGGGCTGCAAGGCACTCAAATTGGAGGTATTTGGAAAAAAAAGAAAACAAAAATTTAAAAATCCTTAAAAAGAGATTTTTTTTATTTTCCATTTCACAGGAGATTTTCTGTGTTCAAATTTTTACTCTGATTGCTATGCGGGGGCAGGGGGGGGGCGGGAAGAATATCAGACTCTCACACCACACAGTCCAGTTATTACTAAATACATGCTCTGTTCTATATCCCCAGCTTTTTAAAAGACAATTAGACCTGAGAACCTCCTGCAAGTTTTAAAAATAAATTTCATCACTAAGCAGAGTTGGTGGGTGATGCCTCAGTTATGTTAGTAAGACAGAATATCAATAACTATTTTGCTTCATTTCAAATTATTCTTATCTGTCCTGACAGGCTTGCTGGAAATGCATAAAGCAAATTAAATACTTGTGGTCCCAAAATTACCCCCAGTAAGCACATTTGTACTGCCTAAGCCACAGCTCATATAGGTATATACATTGCATTGTTGTTCTCAACACAAGAAAATGCTATTGGGTTAATTAGCTATTGGGTTCAGCTGGAGTGTCAACAAGGCCACGAAGTTTACACTACAGACATGAGTACTTAAGACTTGATGATTAGACCTTCAAAAAATTATCAAACCAAATTAAAACTCCACCAATTAGCACACAGTACACCAATTACACCGATCTGTGACTTGTGGAACAAAAGGCAAATTCAGCCTTATTTTTACACACCTCTTTTCATACTGTATTCCCTGTATAGTCAAGAAACTATTAAGATGTTTCAGGGAGCAATCTGAAAGACCTAGGTAGGCACTCTACATGAGCTGTTGCTAACGTATGCTCTTCATAGGCCCTGCTGAGCATATAAAGAACAAAAATTAAACCATGGATATTGTTTTCACTCCTCTTCCTCACCCAATTCAAATATATCTTTAGATTGAAAGATAGTGTTCATTGTTTTTTAATGTTGCAAACAGTCAAAAACATCAAGTTCATAGTGACTTTCAACAGCTAAGTCCATAAATGATTGCATACGTGGTTTGCATCTGCAGTTCAAAGAAAGCAGCAGTGACAGCTATAACGTTAATAGCTTGGTTGGTTTTACAACTTAAAACCCCATACTACAATCTTTTGAAGAACAGATAATATTACAATAGGCTTAAGGTAGTTAAGGCCTTACCAAAAGCCAGTGAGTCTTAAGAATATGTTGGTTTAGGACACAGTCAGATACATCGAGAAAATAAGTTAGGCAAAAGGACATAGCACGTACAGGTAGATGCACATGTTGTTTTAAAAATAACCTACATAAATGTCAGTAAAATTCAAGAAGGGTAACATGGAAAAAGAAAATAACACAAGAGAAGAATTATTCCCTTACAGATTCTTTTTCTTATTAGAAGAATAATAGCCGTCTCCTAAAGTTAGGACGTATTAGTGACAAGGCACCTTGAAGCTGAAGAAATACACAGTACAAGAGCTACTGAGAAAACAACACAAACCAAAACTGATGACAAGCTTTTCAAACATCAGTCCAAAATATTTTGGCTTAAGTTCCCCTTAAGGGCTTTTAATTCAAGTCTTCCTCAGCCTTCACTGCAAAATTGTTCCTGTGGTGCTTATAAAACGGTTGATGTTGAAGATCTGGTCTGTGCCTGAAAACACAGTCATCAGACGTTCGTAATAGGAATAATCTTCTGGTGTCCTCCAGTTCACAGATATGAGCCTATGCTACAAATAACCCTATACAACACCTTTCATTACCTCCTTAAGGACAGAAATGTCTGCCTTTGCGAGATGCAGAATTGAAGTCTTTGCTGAGTACGATATGACTCAGTATGAATCTGAGGTTTGTTTCGGTTTTTTTCCCCTCAATAAAAGGTAACCAGAGAAAATTTCTAGAACATTTTTCATATACACCTAGTGCCATCAGAACACTCAGTATGATACAGAATGGATGTTCATATGTCAGAAAAGTTATTCATGTGTAATTGACAATAAAATCATTTGTCATTCTACTAAATCATCATTTAGAGTGGAAATTAAAGAACATGCACTTAGAATTAACTGCAAGTGGTCATTTGTGACTTCACTGGAGGGATTCCATTTTCCAGATATTTGAAAGATGTATAGAAAGACAAGATACACAGATGATCAGAACTACAAAAGTACAAAGTATTAGTTCTTCCATCTGAAGAAAAAAATATTAAAAACCATATCTCCTACTATATATTAAGATCCAGACACTAAAAAAATTATTCTAAACACGTTTGTTCACTAGAAGTTTCACTATATTTCTGTATAGCCTAAGCATTTAGCAGAGATCTCACAGAATGAATTCAGCTAATGGAACTATTTATTACTTAACCCTATGTCATTGAAGCCCAATGTAATGCAACATATCACTACTAGGAGTAATTTATGTTTATTCTCTCTGGTTTCTTAGCATTTAAGTACTTACAACTGAACAATCACAAAACAACTCAGTCATTTCAAAACCTCTACTGGTCTGGAACTTCCATCATGATGAGACAAGCTAGCAAAAAAACCCAAAAGCCTTGAAGCTTCTGAAGAGAATTAAGACACAGCATTCTTAGACACAGCCTTCTCCTTAGCCATGGAAAAAGTCAGCACCTTCAAATAAGTGCCTCAAGTCCTCTCTGCTGTTTAAAGTACCTGTCCTTTTCTCTACCCCACCATTTAATGGATTAGAATTTTTAATCATTAGTTCTTTCCTCCACAAGTACCTGATTGTGGTTTAAAAGAATTCTTGAAAAGTTTTATTTTTGTTGCAATTTTTAGTGTTATTGGCTTTTATTTTTTCAGTCTTTAAGACTGGACGTGAAGGTAAGCACTCTACAGGACAGCAAGGGTCCAAAGGGCAGGAAATGTTTAGACACATACGCACTGACAATCATGATATCAGCATTTAGATACCCCTGGGGATACAAGACTGTCAGTTTCCATGAACATGATCTTTCAAATATATCCAAGCAAATATTGGGCTGTAACAAGGTCTTTTCAGGAGTACAGAAGTGATCATCCTTCACAGGTGAATGCCTTTAAGGTCTTCTACAGAAATACACCATGAACAACAGCTTACAAATTAAGATTGTTATGGGGGCAATCTTTTTCTATCAGTAATAACAAAGGTAGAACAAAAATCCCCACATTACAGTTCAGAAATTAATAGCAGAGACCAGGTGTTGCATCTTACGATTTCAAGAGTTTCTCCAGCTAAGTTAACAGCCGAATACGAGTTCTAGAGAAAGACAGGCAAGTAGCATTTCTTTAGGGAAAATACAATTTATTGAAGAACAGAGTAAATATATGAGACAATCATCATGAATCATGACGAAAATATTCACAAATTATAAAAGCATCATGCTCAGGGGCTCACATTTCTTTTTACATGGGTTCTTGCAGAAAGGTAAAGGCCTTCAGAAGCACAGAAAACACTGACAGAGTGGTCGAAACAGGATGTGTTCTTCAGGTTTCACAATGCCAAGGCTGGACCACAGCATTTCACCTTTGAAATAGAAGGCAGTCCAGCATAGGTATTTATCTTGCATGATCTCTCTTAAGAGTCTTGATTTCTTCCCATAGGCTATGCGCAGCACATTTCTTTTGCACCTCTTTTAGGATTGCTTCCCTATGTAAATTTCACAGTATAGTCTTGAATTTTCTCCCTTCCCATAAAACACTCCACCTTTAGCCAAAAGGCAAAAATTCTCCCATCATCTTTTACCACTAAGCAAAAATAGAAAAAAAAAAAAAGATTTTTTTTATATGTAATCATAGTTTCTACATCAAAATATCTTATTTCCTTATGATTACTTTATATAATACCACCTTCTTTTGCCAAGTGAAAACATTTCTTCCTACAGCAAATGAAACCAAGTTGTTTCTCCATAGCATCTGTGTAGTTCAGTGTCTGTTTTCTAAATTTGGACCTCTCTCCTTTGCCTCCCTCTCTTTTTTGGAAGTAGCAGAAAAGAAGATTAAAGTCTCAACATTTGAATACCCATAGATTTATTCTTTTTTTTTCTCCTTTCCTTGTCATTGGAGAAGCAGAAAGCAAACCAGTACAGTCATCCTCATATGTGATACAGATAAGGTCTTGAGAGGCCATCTAATCCATCCTGCTAGACTGAGTCAAGAGCAAAGTACCCTCAGCACTCCTAAGGCATTCTTAAATCTACCTAAAGCAGCTCCAACTGCAGCTTATTAGCATAAATTAAAAATGGCCTTTTGGGTCCAGGCCCCCAGCCACTCTCCTGAGGTAACAGAGCTTCCCCTCCCACAACTCCAGTTATCTTCAAGCCAAAGCAGGAAATTCCTGGGCAAACAGAATCCAGCAGAGGTACTGCAGGTACTTTATCTTAGGGTTAAAGAAAGTAATTGAAGAAAGCAACAAGATAGACATGAATGAAAGGAAAAAATGAAGCAAATTGAGGCCCCTTTTATTTTTTAAAAATTATTTTATTTTTT
>JMFS01116044.1:0-11686 GCA_000699545.1 Podiceps cristatus
CCCGGAGCTCTGTGCGGAGGTGCAGGTGTGAAGTGTGGTGGGACGGCGCGGCGTACCTCTGAACGGCGCGATGCAAATCTTTGCCCCTCGGAAACACGGGGCAGGTTTCCAAAGGGGCGGAATCCCCATCTGGGGCTGGCGACTCTGAACAGAAAGGGCAGGGCCGATGCCTGTAGTTTAAACACGGGAAAATGAGACACCCAAGTCATAGGAAATCACCTGGGGCAGCCTGAGCGTCCAGCTTTTACTCATGTGACCTCACGTGAGATGCACCTCCCCTGAGGTCACGACTGAATTACAGATAATTTTTTTATTATAGCCGGTTTATACCCACGAGGTGTTTCCCATATAGATATTTTTTGTTTCTCTTTGTCTGTTACTTCTGTGGGATTATAATACCAGAATCCCTTTGCAGTGATTGACTCACGCTTGATCTTTACAATCGCTAAAATGTGACGAACATGTTTACAAAGGGAGAGGTGGGCTACGGGCCTCCCTGTCCTCCCTACGAAGTTTCAGGGTGAACCACTTTGCCACTGGGAACAGTTTCCTCATAGCTGTGTGGCTGGAGAAAAAACATACTAGGCATCATTAGTGTTCGGAAAGCGTAGGTCAAATGTTGGGTATGCATCACCCCCTGCATCCCCCGGGAGCAGAGGGCAGGGGCCTGGGCACCTCTGGTGCCTGGAGCTGTTTCATTTTGGAAAGTCTGGATATTTCCACAGTTTCCGTGTGCTATCAGAACCATACCATGGTTCATAGAATCACAGAATAGTTTGGGTTGGAAGGGACCTTCAAAGGCCATCTAGTCCAACCCCCTGCAGTGAGCAGGGACACCATTACCCAGATCAGGTTGCTCAGAGCCCCGTCCAGCCCGGCCTTGAATGTTTCCAGGGATGGGGCATCTGCCACCTCTCTGGGCAACCTGTGCCAGTGTTTCACCACCCGCATTGTAAAAAAAAAATGTCTTCCTTATATCTAGTCTGAGTCTGCCCTCATTTAGTTTAAAACCATTGGGTTTTAATAGCCTTGGGTTACTGCCCAAGGGACCATGGAAGACATGGCCCAACTTCCCAAGTACACTGCAGGGCACTATATGCTCATTTCTGAGTATTACGAGCGTGGAGTGACTTTGTCTTTGCCCTCAACGCAAAGCGGAGTCTCCAGTCATACCGAAAGTATCATCAGCCACATTTTAGCCTACTGCTGTTGCCAAGCCCAGCAGACTTGGGTGAGTGGTTCTCACTGTGACAAGGGAAAGGTTAAGAGCAGCCCTTAAAAGCTAGCAGGTTGGGCTAGCTTTTCAGTCAGGACCTGCTTAGAAAAACACAGAGCAGAAATACTCTCTTGCCAACATGGTTCTACAGCTGGTTTTCCCCTTAATTTTACATCCACTTTGTTCCAAGACATGTAGGTCTAAACGCCAGAAGCCCCTTAACACATATTTCTGCCTGTTTGCAGAGAGGGTCCCATATGGGGGGCTCGCCTGAATCAGGACTGAAACTCATAGCGTCATTGAGATCCCTTAGGGTCAAATCTTTGTGCATACGTAGAATGGGCATATCTTTTGAGAGAGCTTTTTTTCTTCTACAGATACAAAGGTAGAGCTGGTTCACATAACAACTTACCTAAAAATTAATGTCCTCAAAAACTAAGTGATAATAATAAATGCATAAGCACAGTTAATGAGCAGGGAGCCCTTCCCTGTTAAAGCAGCTCGTACACGGATGTGTAAGAGTGTAGTTAATATCGTTACATATTTAAATGCTTCGTGGAAGGCTGGGCTTACGGAGAAGCCTAATTTCTTCTGGCAATGACTCTTAGCTATAAGCCAATAGATGTGTTGAATTTAGTAATGAGATTAAGTTTTCTTTCCCATCCCCATAATGACAAATCTGGCTTAATTTTTTCCTTCAATTTTTTCCTTGGAGTTCTGTGACACTGGATGATGTAACAACATATATTCAGATTCTTCCATGCATTTTAATTTGTGTTTGTTCCAATTTCTTGTACCTTCTATCTCTGAGCTTTAAGAACTTACAAAAAAAAAATCTCAAATGTGATTTGTTTGCATTTATTTGAAATAAAGAAAAGAATGAATATATGTGAGTATAAATAAGGGGTCTTACTAAGCAACTCCAATTCATTGCTTTATTAAAGCTATTTCTTCACTCCTTGGTACAAGCAAAAGCCATTAGCAAGAGCAGATATATATTTTTGTCACTAGACAATAGCTTTGTGTTTAGAGTTGATATACAAAAGAAAATTGAAAATATTGACTGTTTTGAATGAAAAAAAGGTTTTAAATATAAAAAATTTACATTCCCTTAACATTTCCTAGGTTTTGAAGGCACGCCTGAAAGACAAACCTGGACACTTTTGTTGGAACATTTTTCATTTTCAACCAGTTTCCACCCCCTCTCACTGACAAAGGAAAATGGGAGTTTTGATTTTCTGCAAAGTGCATGTCACAAGAAATTTCTCGTGAAAAATCACAGCAGTCCTTTTCAGCTGACTTTCTTGATATGTGAGATGCTTCTCCCTGTGAATCTGGGTGACAATAATGACATTTAAAGTGGGAGAAGAGTCTTCCCAGGGTCAAAAAACATTGTGAACAACAAAACTTTTCAACTTTGTCTCCCCGTTGATAAGGTACCTTAATATAGCAGCTGCACAGTCATGTGTTATTTTAAATATATTTAGGTCATGTATTTAAGAACTTAAATACATTTTAGCTTAAAATATGTTTATGTTATTTGAAATACTTTTTGTATATGTATCTTGGAATTAGGTTTTATATTTATGGATACACTATTACAATGTTCAAAGAAGAGAGAGCCATTACATTTCTTCTTTCTGGAAAGCGGAGTGAAATATATTACGAGAGCTCCAAGCGAGAAAGCTTTGCCCCTGGCCCGGCACAGGCTTCAGACAATAAAACAGAAGAAACAAGGGGCAGAGCAGCACCCGTCCCTCAGCCAGTCAGCTGGCATCGGTCTCGCTCGGGCAGCGAGGCGTTAAGCAAAGGTAAGAGAAGCAAATCCTGCACACGCCTAAGCCTTAGCTGACAGCAAGAGTTTTCCCACAGAAGGGGAGTTTTCCAAAACACCTCGGAGTCAGCTGGCATTTAAAGTTATCGCAAAATACAAAGCGGCTGAATTTTTGTCTTTTTACATGGGTAAGGCAAACCACTTCTCACTCTGTTTGTTTTAATAAGAGATGTGTCTGGGGCACATTTTCCTGTTGCTGGAAATTGGATAGCCAGGAGAGCTGCAGCAATGTGACTGCAGGTAAAAAGTATAATGTGTGCAAAGCTTAGGTCGCTGCTGGCTACTGCTCCCCCCATTCCCAGTGTCAGTGACACAACTTTGATTTACAGTGGTCAAAGGGCAGAAATGAAGCAGTGGCAGCGGGAGGGAAAAGGCGAGGAGAAGAGAGGATGAAAGAAGGGGGAGCTCAAGCCTTAACAGAAATGGGACGCTCCCGTTTTGGAGGTCCCCAATACGGCTGTGTCCCAGGACTGAGGTCTCTCCCCGATAGCAGCTCGCGGGGGCTGAGCTCATGGATTGCCTGAGAAGCAGGATGGCTGTCAGGGGCGGCTCGCTCCTGCTGGGCCGTACTGAGTGGTGCCGCTGGGTGTCCTGTTTGCTGCACTCGGGTGGCGTAAAGCAGCTACAAAGTGGAAACGAACAGTTTCAAACCAGCTGTCTCCAGTGGAGAAATTTCAGGTCCTTCAACATGACATCAGTGAGGGTCTTGATTCACCCTCAGAGTCATACAATGGAAGATATAGGCATGCCTGCACATCTTCAGGCAAAAGTTTAAGACTTAGGGCTTGAGCACCGCACAGCAAAGGTTTCAGTAGAGGCAGACTCACATCACTTCAATGTCCTCCTTTAGCCTCTCCCACCACTGCCAGATCACTTAGCATCCTTTCCCACCCCTGTAATTCCTGATTGTTGGCTTCATCAAACAACGTAGCATTTTAGTCAGAAAAGATCTTCCTCCTAAAATCAGTCCAGCTTGTTCACAACTGTCACTACTGACCTTTATTTTTTAGCAGAATTATTTTGGAAACCCCACATGAACTGATTTCTAGGTTGAAGAATCATCATGGGTCTCAACAGGACCGTGTAATTTACACCACAGTGATTCCTGTCAAGGTATGGGGAGTTTTATTAAAACAAACAGCAGAAGAAAAGTGACAGAATTACACAATGAGAGCAAGAGACAAAAGGGGGATTAAATGCAACATGCATTACACCAGGCAGTGCCAATGGGGAAGGTGCAAGCCATGGCATGCTCCCTTCCCCTCTCAAGTCCTTTTGTCCCTGCCGTACATCTGAGCCTACACTAACCCCTTGTTTCCTACAGCTCTGACATGCCTAATGCGGGTAAAAATAAAAAATCCAAGCCAAGTTTAGTACCTAACATATTTAAGTATGTGTTAAAATGTTGAGATTAAATATTTTGATTTTAAAAGACTGATCAATTTAACATGTTGCTTGAGGGATCAAATTCATTGAAAAATGTAGAAAAATATGGGGAAGAGCCAAAGTTTTAACAGTAACATACAGCTGCGATGCTGCAGAGGGAATAAATGAGTTAACTCCCAGAACAACTCTGCTCGGTCCAGAAAGGGATCCTTTGAATTTTGAATTGAAATCCTTTATGAATGGATGTTTGTTACATGTGTTAACATAAACTTTGCACTCAGTAAAAGGTTCTTACTGTTGCTTCTGTCATGCATAAGTTCAATAAATATTCCCACAGTCTTCCTCCTGTAACCACAATCACAGTTTGCAGTTGTAAAACTGCACCCCTCCATGGTTGCAAACCCCTTTACAAACTAACCAAGCTCATACACGGCCACTTCACCCAACACAGGGGTGGGTCAGGGCACTTCTTGAAGTACTTTATGCATTTATAGGCAGCATTACTGTGATCTCTCACACTTATCAGCATATTTATCCCCAGAGCATTCCTCTGGGGAAGCACTGTAAGCCTAGTCTCGTATTTGGTCACAGAAAACCCCTTTCACCTAATCTAAAGCTGAAACCCATACAGCCATACAGTTCCTTGTCATTTTAGGGAACTTCCAATATTTGTATGTCACTGGGATCTTCAAAACTCTCCTCTGCTGTTTCCTTGCCCTCTAGATCCCTGAAAAATCAGTGCAAAGTTTCTGCTGTTATAGTGCCAAGGCATTACATGTCTACCCATGGGCACAAAGACCGTCATACATCTGTTGTGGTCAAAAAGCTGAGAGACTTAGTGTATGCTGCATCCCATGGATTCCTCTGCTTATGCACACGCGTGGGCTCTCTCAGAGTGCACACACCAGATTACGATGCATACGAAAGGTTGCTGATACATGGACTTCTGACAGAGGATTGCCCGTTCTCTGTTATATATAATTTACATCCTGTCAGTTGGGGTGCTCACCTGACAAGTTTGTGAGGCTATTTTCCCTCCCAGAGCACAGGTTTGAAATCAGATTTGCTGCTTCCCGACACAGTATCTGTAAAATGGGTGCTGTAGTTCATTGTCACTCAGGTTCTGCTGCTGAAAATAGTTTTATTTTGTTTGCCTAATTAGAAATTTGCTGAAGACAGTAGACAGAAGACATTAGTTCTATAACTTAGAGTCTGTGCACCTAGGAAGTGGGGGATACCCCGTGAATTTTTAGTTACCCTTGCAGGGTGGAAGGATTTAAACAGGGAAGTCCCATCTTCAATTCTGGTCAAGGTGTTCTCTGGAGATGTGGGTTCAAATCACAATACAGTATCTAAAAACATCAGCTCTTCTACCATGCAGGCTGTTATAATCTCTCCCAGTCTCATTTTCCATTATGAAGATTCAAATTTAAAATTCAACAACACAATAATATTCATATTTGATTATCCTAATGATATGTAGGAACTGACCTACCTTCAGTTCTGTCTTCAAACATTTAAACATGTCCTACAAGCTTATGCAGATGTTGCCTCACTCAGACTCTGACTTGTAGAAATCCTATTCCCTATTTATCTCATTCATTTTCTATGGAATATATTAAATACATTTTATAGGAGATATTAAATTTTGACACATTTTCCTTGAGAAAATGGTCATGGGAATCTTGGCACTGCAGCATTTTCCACCACAGTGGAGCATAGATCTACTTCCTTGTTCTGGCAGGAGAGACCCATAAAAGACCATAGTTATCTCTGTGCTGGCAGCAGATATGCTCTACATTTGCAGAATCTGTGAAGCTCCAACAGTGTTTTGAGCTGGGCAGCTTCTCAAAATATGGTTGGTCGCAAGGAAGGCATTCACTACAAGAAGGCCCCTCACTACAAGAAGGACATTGAGGTGCTGGAGCGTGTCCAGAGATGGGCAACGAAGCTGGTGAAGGGTCTGGAGCACAAACCCTGTGAAGAGAGGCTGAGGGAGCTGGGGGCGTTCAGCCTGGCGAAGAGGAGGCTGAGGGGAGATCTCATCACTGTCTACAACTAAAGGGGGTTGTAGGGAGTTGGGTGTCGGTCTCTTCTCCCAAGTGACTAGTGATAGGATGAGAGGAAATGGCTTCAAGTTGCGTCAGGGGAGGGTTAAACTGGATATTAGGAAAAAATTCTTTACTGAGAGAGTGGTGAGGCATTGGAATGGGCTGCCCAGGGAGGTGGTGGGGTCACCCTCACTGGAGGTGTTTAAGGAACGTGTGGATGAGGCACTGTGGGACATGGTTTAACGGGCAGGGTGGTGTTGGTTGATGGTTGGACTTGATGATGTTACAGGTCCTTTCCAACCTTAGTGATTCTGTGATTCTGTGGTTCTGTGAAGGTGGCAGCACACACAAAAAATCATAGAGCTCCTTTTAAAAGTAACTGAATAAATTTGCTCAACTCTATCATGGACACAGCTCCTAATGTTTAAGGAAATGCATCTAATCAGCCAAACACCAAAACACTGCAGATATCACCTGCAGAGCACAGTGCCAGAACTTGTACCGCATGAACATGCATAACACATGAAGCCTGCCATCTTCTGACTAAAGCTTTAATAATAATTTGGATGAGATCATGATTGCTGCTTTCCTAAGGATTTCTGGTGTCTATGAAATATTTAGTCCAAAGATATAGTTAGAAATCCCTCAATCTTCCTTATGAGTGGTTGCAAATTTTAGCCTCCTTATGTAATCTATGAAGAACTGTCTGAAGACAACATGTTTCTGTATATTAATTTAAATCTGGAAGACATCTTGCATGGTGATTCTAGCAGAGCTACTGGCCAGTGAAGGTCTGCATGTTACCTTCGCACAGAAGGAGCCAGTGCTCCTCACTGCTAAGATAGCTGGTGATTTTTTATATTTTTTGAGAACTTAAAGGCTTTCCCATACCCCTTAGCATACGGGGCAGTTCTTAATGGACATTTGATAGGTAAAGGAGACTGCTGGAGTGCAGGCTATCCAAGGGCTCCAAAGGGTGACTGCTTCTACTGCTGTAGGCATAAGAAATAAGCAAATCTAGGAAAACTGATAAATGTGTTTATACGTATTACTACAGGTTGTTTGGTATTTCCAGGGCTCCTTGAGTTCTCTGATTTGAGAGCTCCTTTTTGGAGTTTAGATGGGAAGAATGGATGGATTTATCAAGACAGTTCCCCTGCCAAGGACAGACCTTTACATTTAATGGTCATCAGTCACTATATCTCTGAAGGCATGGTGGTTTGTCCTGTCACCTTCTAAAGGGCTTTTGTTCAGTTCAGGCATAAAAGGCAGGTATCATCTGAGCTTAAAAGGGAGCCTGCAGTCTGACCTGTCTGGCTGTACAAAGGGGATGTATTGCCTGCATTTCCTTTGCCTGATTTTGGGAGCTTGCACAGGCAAATGGCTATTTCCAGCTATCTTGTTTGGCTAACGAGAGAGTTAAATAGTGTAGAGTTGATGTGGTCAAATCACATCTGTTTTAGTCTTGAAGCCAGAGCATAAGTCTGAGCCCATAGATGCACTTCTGAGTCCTCAGTGTAAATTTAATTCATTGGCTGTTTGATCTCCTCTACATATTCACTGTAACATGCAACAGTTTTATACATATACTAATTCTGAGTTTGACTGAGTCTGCCTGATAAGTCTCAGCTTTGGTTTAGGGAGATGAATAAGCTTCTCTTCTACTACAGAGCTGTGCTTTAACCGAGCTTGGGAACATCTGTGTTGTAATTGGGTTCTCTGGCACAGATGTTTACATTGAGAAATCAGGCCATGTCCAACAAAACTCATGAATGTCCCACCCTTTGCATTTTAGAGTCCTTCTAAATGCACCCCAACATCATCTGAGACCTCCATAACAACAGAAGAGCATTCCCAATACTCTTGGGATGACCTGACTACAAATTCTGGATTTACAGGAATTTATCTTCAAAGTGGTAACAGATTTCTTCTAATCTGATTGACTCTGAAGATTAAATAACATCTTGGATAATGAGAGTAAAATGGCTTAGCTGTTCTGTATAATTATATCAATTCCAAAGCTATACAAAACAAACAAACATAAGCCCCAGTATTCAGGCCTCGTTAGGTTTACGTCGCAAGAGCTACATTAAACAAAATTACAGATTCAGTCAGATCTTATCATGCTGGTGTTGCAGCAACTGCTCTGGACAGGATCACACAGTCATTCATACTGCAGGGCTTTCCTGGGAACCAATGGTCCAGATTTCTTCAACAAACAGCTCCACCCCTGCCCTGCAAACAGCAACTCAGGTGCTAGCAAGACGTTCAATCCCAGCTTAAGCTGGGATATGTCTGCTTCTGGCTGCTGGGCTGCAAGGATTCCCACGCTGCTCCTGTTACCTTCCTCAAGAAAGAAAATTCAATGAGCAGAAGAGAGCTGGAAGAACTGGAGAGTTTAAGCATTTATCCCATATGACTATTCAGTGTCCAACCAGGAATTTACCTGTCAGCAAATATTCTTCCACCTATTTCTTGTTATTTTCTGTCTTTGCAAGTATAGCTGGTGCAGGAGCCTTATTTATGCCATCCTCTCTGTAAACCAACCTATATATTTAAGGCTTTCAAAGATGCCTTTCATAGAGCAAAAAAAAAAAAAAAAAGCAGAAAAACTTCATGGTTTTCTAAAATAGTATTGGGGTTTTACTAGAATCTGAGTTGCAGGGTGGTGAGCTGACCCAAGGGATGAGTTGTGACCCGATGGGCACAAGGGGGCCAGGGAGGGAAGGCAAGCACTCGACCCCTTGTTCCCACCCTGGCTCCAATTTGGGTGCCTCCAGCTGCCCTTCTTTGGGGCAGGCATGTCCCCTGGGTGATGCTCAGAGAGGTTTCACCCCCGCAGCCCCTCCAGTGGGGTGCACGGCCAGGGCTGCCCCAGGTCTGGCTCCTTCTGCCCTCCCTCTCCTGCAGCCGACTCCCTTGGGCAGGCCACACGTGGTCTCTTGCGTGGGTAGTTCACCTTGCTGAACCAGGTACAACCCTCACTTTTGAGATGTTTCGGACTCAATGACCCCTCTCCAACTCACACGAATGGTAATTACATTTTAGGAGTAGCACAGGACTCAGGAGCAGAGGGGCGTGGGGTGGGCGCAGGTTGCCGGTGGGTGTAGTGGAAGAAGGGGTGGCCTGCGTTCACGGGGCAGTGCCCCCTCTGCCTTGGGGATTCGAGAGTGCAGAGGACACTTTGGCTCGGAGAAGGGGATAAGGAAATTCAGGTTGGAAGCAACCTCAGGAGGTCTTCAGTCCAACCTCCTGCTCCAAGCGGGGTCAGCTGTGAGATCAGAGAAGGTTATGGCCTAGAAATAAAAATAGTATTGCAAGGAAGGATTATATAAAAACCAATCAGATTTTGCAGAACAAGAGGAATAAGACAAAAAAAAATTTAATAGCTGATAATTTTATATTTTTAGACACCTATTTAATTTCCCTTTTTACTGTGATCCATTTGTTTTATTTTATAGATTTTAGGTTTCTGGTTTGTGTATTAAATTGGTCTGTAAATTAACTAGAACATCTTTAGACATAAAATAAAGAAAATATAGCAATATTTAAATGAACCAACATACAAAGAGATGTGCTATGATATTTGTTTACAGTCTGAAGTAATTATTTACCTCTACTGAAAGTCATCCTTCAATGGAGAGAAAAATAACCTCTATTTATGGTTCTTTGGCTTTGAATAGAAAGTCTCTTTTATTTTAGTACCAACTGAATTTAGAGGGAGACCTGTAATGTAGGCCTAATAGAACACTTTTCTTGTTATTAAAAGTTAAAGAGTAACTGCAGATAGTAATTACTAAATGACTTTAAAATTCTCCTTAGAAAATAGCCTCCATTACCACATTTGCTAACCCCCTCCAGAAAACTTCCAACAAAATCACTTTAAAAATATTTTAATGATTAAAATGTATTTTTTTCTTTTCATACCACTAGAAAAAAATTTAATTATTCCATTGACCTGTTCAAGATATTTGTCCAACTTCTTACAAAAGTGAGGAAAGTAAGAATTAATGCGCAAACTCAAGTGACGCAATGTGTTGTAGAAGAAAAGTGAGCTGAAATCCTTAACGCTTTGGTTTAAGACTGGTACTAAGTAATAAATGAGCAGATAGTTTTCATTATTAGCATTCTGGATTATCAGGAAAAAAATATTTCCAAAACCCCATAATTATTAATTTTTCTAATCTGAGAGTTAGCGCACCGTGTGTGTGGTTCTCCCAATGACCCCAATTACAGAGCAAATTTGATCCTTCCAATTTTGTATCAGTGAGCATCATGCCCAGGCTGAACTAAAGCTCTTTCCCAAAAGGGGGAGATGCTGTGCAAATGGCCACTGACACACCCAGTCATGCAAAACTTGTTGAGCCTCCTGATGTCCCTGTGCACTGTGGATGTTCAGCACCATGCATGGTCAGCCCTGATGCATGGTCAGCCCTGATGGGGCACGATGGGGTAGCTCTTGGATTAGCTCCGCCTGCCTGAGCTAAACCCCTCTGAGGCTGGAAGAGCGAAGTCCAACGTTGCAGACATTTAGCTGAGTGGGGGCATCTGTCCAGAGAAGGAGCCGGGCCCTGAGGAGGGAAGAGCCCGTGTGTGCCCCCACCGGGGCCCCCGCAAATCCAGCACTGGCTCTGGCATCATGTGCTTCCTTGTGGTGCTTGGAACTGCCCTTGATCTGATTTCAGTAGAGCTGACATTTGCTGAACCATTTGTGAATCACTTGACGCTTGCACAGACTTGTTGAGAATACCAAAGTCATCTGCCAGACCACAATGTTCCAGGCTTTTCTTTTTTTCCTTCCTTCTTGAGCCTGCTGCTTCAGCCAATTTAAATTATATGAGCATGGCAGGGGTGAAGTGATAGGCTGTAGATGGTGAAAAATTACAGCATGTCCTTCTCATAGCTTTTCATGCAAAAATGAAGACTTTCTGTGGGATGTATCACTGACTACTGTTAAGTTATAAACAACTCCAGTCCCCACTGGCTACAGTCAGAGATAAGGACATGCAGCACCAGGCAAGTTTGTTTGCTCTGAGATATGATCACTCCAGAAATAAAAATATCTTCCATCCTGTTGAGCTAGCCAAAGACGTCAGTGCTCACTGAACCTTTACAAAGGCTTTTGGAAGGAGATGAATACTGTAAAGAGCTTAACTTATCACTTAACTAATTATAATTATAATTATTTTATTTTAAAAT
>KL284071.1:0-20110 GCA_000699545.1 Podiceps cristatus
TGAAAAGTGTACAGAGGACTCTTGAGAAACACAGCCCATAATGCTGTTAGAAAGTCTTGGCCTTTCCAAAGGTCGTTTGCCTGGTAGTGTCTGGCTCATTACCCAGGAGGAATCCCATCCTGGGAGGAGGGGTTGAGGTGCTGCCATTAAAGGCATGTTTTCCCTGCAAAGTCATGCAGGGGGGAACGGGAGCTATTAGCCGTGGGTGGCTCTGTGGAGACCTTTATGCAGAAGGCTAGAAGTGACCCTCTTAGCTGCTGCAGGCTTGGGTCCCTGCAAATGGCCTTGAGCGTTTTGTCAACTTCAGCGGATGAAAATCAGATTGGCTTATGCCCTATCAGTGTGTCTGTGACCCAATGAGTTCAAAAATTAACAGCTCCTTGGCTTCCCTTTCCTTTTGAGGGATTCTTTCAGGCTGGTCTTTGCAGATGCTGCAGTGTCAGTCCTGCTCCCAGCTGAGACTGGGCCAAGCCTCATCCCTCAGCATGAGGGCCAGAGTGGTGGGGAGACACCATCTGCGCATGGAAGATGAAATAAGGAGAGAGGCAGAGAGCAGACTTACATGGTGCTCCCAGAGGCTCAGCTGGTAGATGCTTATCTGCCCTTATCTCAAGGAGATATTTAAGGGATGGAGACAGCAGGTATCAATGGAGATGCTTAGAGTCCTGCTTCTGACCTGTAAGAAATGGCATAGTCATATACCGGGGTGCTTTCAACCCACAAAGGGTGCAGCTCCAGCAAGAAAATTAACTGAAACTTGTCTTAAACTAGAAATAAGGAAGCAAACATTTTGGGAAAGGCACAGGAAAGAGCTCTTGGTCCCCAACTGGGCACTGCCCCTTCTCTTCCCACCCCCAGCAGATGTAGCCCAGCGTAGAAAGCAAACACCCCATACGCCTCCAGCCCCTGGCTGCATTACACAATGCACTGATCAGTTCATTAGAAATTGATTGTGTACTTGATTACGTCATGGTTTACACAACCAGATTTTGCCTGTGATATTGACCTCAGGAGATGCAAGCTGCTTTCCAGAGGGCTAGAAATGAATAATTTGTCAAATTGAAGTAACTAGGTATTGATTATCGGGGAGTCCTCCAGGTGTCTTGTTTTCTCTGCTCTTTAAAGGATTCTATTTCAAGACATTATGACTCCAAAGACATATTTTGTTCATTAGATTGGTGATACGTTTGCTTTTAGTATTATCCCGCACTCTGTGACATCCGTCCAAGAGATCTGCAATGGCTGACTTCCAACTGGGATTTAGATGTCACTCATAAGTACTTAATCACTGTGGCAGGCATGGGGAGAAGACCCTGTGCAACTCCAAACTTTAATCAGGGCACTGACCTGTGTAGAGGATAGTCGTCTCAGTCCCAAAGGGTTTACAGCATGGGAAGGATTGTTAGCAGTGAGCAAAGAGGTGTCCAAGGCTGCTGAGCTATGGGTAGAGGGAAGGGAGCCGGTTGCTCAAGCACCTTGTTAAAGAATCTTTTGCAATTGGTGCAAAACCAGACAAATACGAATACCTGTAATATGATTAGTTGCAAATACAGACTGGAAAGCTGTACTTCTGCACTAGTAACAGCACCTTTCTCTAGGTCTCAAGATCCTACAGCACACTGTGACCGTACCCATATTGGGCAACTCTCTTAGCCTCCAACACAAGGTTATCACATCAGACTGCCTACTGGAACAGTTCCTAGCCAGGACTGAGCATTGAAACAGCCCAGGAATTTTTGGCAGAGAGCTAGCAGAGGCCACAAGTACCAGGGCTGTTCTAATAATTTAGTATTATGCATGATCAAGATTCAGTGACCATGTCCTGGCACTTTTTGATCTGTTTGTACCAACATAGAGAGGTCAGTTGAATCCTTTTCAGACTCTACTAACTGTGTTAGCTACAACTCGACAGGTTATAATGAGATTTTGGATGTAGCAGACACAATGGACTTGTCTATTACACAGGAAAACGAGCATGAATATGCAGGCGAAAGTCAATGCCACACTGACCTGTCTGATGCAGACATGACTCCAATTCTTGTGGCTGCAGCATGAGCAGCTTCCTACCTAACAAGAGCCAAAGAAGCTCCAGTGATTTTATTTTTGATGACAGTACCAGGGTCAACAGAAATCCACACAACATTCTACAGGAGTAGCTGTTTTGGTGCCGCACAGAGATGTAGACACTGTTCATCTAATGAAAACAATTCTGGTGTTTTAGTTCATAACCAACTGCACAGTAGTTCTTAAAAATTAAAGCTTCTGTGCTATTTCATCTGACACCATCGACACAGGGGCCTCAGCCCCTTCCAGGAAAAGCATCAGTCCAGCAACATTAGTGCTGTGTGACAGATCAGGAAATTCATCACGCAAGACCAGAGGAGTACCAGTCTTTTCTCCCGAACATGCAGGAGATGCTTCCTCCCAACCTTCCTCTCAAACACTGATTCTTATTTAATGTTGACTCACTGTACAGATTGCGATGCGAGGCCACGTGCAATTGTGATCAAAGCAACCAGAGGAAGGCAGGAATTGATTGGGTTCCCAGACCTCAGCATTGCAGCATCCCCGAACCTTCTGCGCACAGAGGCTCTGCGGTCTCCTGCCCCACTCAGATTTGTGCCTTTTCGGTGATGATAGGAAGTCTCTCACACACCAGGATTCTTTAACTTTTGTACTTTTCTTCCTCAGAAAAACTTAAGGAGTTTCTCTAGTAGACGACCTTTCTATCAGAAGCATGGTGAGTTCTGATGGAAGAGTAAAGGTAAAATGTGCCTGATGGTCTTTGCTTTGAGCCTTGTGCACCCATTTAACCCATGTGAAACGGCATAAACCCTCTAGTGCCAAGTCCCATGGGAATATTTTGCGCAAGAACAAAGCGTATCTATTAGAGGATTTATACTAATTTAGCTTCATGAATGATGCAGCATCAGCCCTCATTTTCCCATTCTCATCGCGCCCTTAGCAAGAATATCCCAAAGGATACCCCGTGGGACGGCAAGTTAATAAATGGACATGGCAGTGGTCGTGACTCCACATGGATTAGCACGAGTGGTTGGTCTGAGCTGCTCCTTCCCTGAACTACGAGTGGTACGCCTGTGTGTCAAGAGATAGAAGATGCAATGAAGCAGGCTGGATGGCACCTTCACCTGTAGCTGTCCAGGCAGAGGTGCAGAGAGTGCACATCTCTTACCATCAGGTATCTGCAGTCAGCTGGGGGGAAGAATTCCCCCATTACTTACACCTCAGAGGAAAGAGCTGTAGGTTTGATTGACACTAATTTGCCACATAGAAAACTGTAAAAGCAGAGTAGCCAGCTACAAAAGTAGGAAAACCCAAATGTGTTTGTTAAAATGGTGGTGATGATGATGAAATGAATGTAAGATTTCTGCCTATGCTCTTCTATCTTGTTTGCTAAAACTAGGAAGTATCGGATAGAGGGCACAATTAAAGAGCATATTATTAACATAATTAATTAACTTGTTGGTGACTAATGGAAGACGAAGCACTGCAAACAAAGATCACTCTGCCTGTATTGCAAGGATGTGTGCCATAATTAGGAAAGCCAGGAGAATACTGAAGTACATGCTGACAAGAACTTGGGTTTAGTGGGACGTAAACGTATGCTTTCATTAATAACCATGTACCTATGTGGTTTTAAAGGCATACTTATAGTTAAAATGGCAAAATCAAGTCTTACCAGTGTCCAAGTACATGTAGCCCACTATAAATAACCATTCTCAAAAGTATAATAGTTTTTAGACTCTAAAAACCCCTCATCTCAACATTTTATTAACCATTAGCTGTTAAGTTGTGCTTAAGAGAACTTCTTTGAGAAAATGTTGATTCCAAAAGCAGTCAAAACCATATACGATGCTCATTATGAGCTTTTACGGGAGTCAGTTTGTCAACCAAGAAGGGAAGAAGAGAAGATAAATGCCTGCCCTGCAGAAGACCAACAAATCTACTCAGTCACTGTGCGCTCCTTTACCAATCAGAAAGAGAGGATGTTTGCAAGGGCTGGCCCCACTCACCGTTTCAGATTTTGCTTGCAGTATCACCTTTGGAAAGCTGTGCTGCTAAGGCAAAATTCATCAAAATTGGATTGCAAACATCAAAACATAGATATCTGTTCATGCCTTACAGATCTACAAAACAGAGATAAATAAGCACACCATTCTGAGATATTGTGTCCTTCATGGCCATCCAGAAATCTCCGCTTGCTGATGTACCAAGTTCTTCTTTGGAAACAGCTGCCGGAGCACAGGCAAGGGAGCTTCTGCTGTTACAAGCTGTCCATCTCTTCCTGATCTCAAAGGCAAACTTAAATGCCTTTTGAGTGTCATGTGTGTCTTCCCTTTCACAGAATCATAGAAAGGTCTGGGTTGGAAGGGACCCCAAGGATCACAGAGTCCCACCCCCCCTGCCACAGGCAGGGACACCAACCTCCAGGCCTGGACCTACACGAGGTTGCCCAGGGCCCCGTCCAACCTGGCCTTGAACACCTCCAGGCATGGGGCATCCACCCCCTCTCTGGGCAGCCTGTTCCAGCCCCTCACCACTCTCTCCGTAAAAAACTTCCCCCTAATATCTGATTTAAACCTTCCTTCCTTCAGCTTTAATCCATTCCCCCTTGTCCTGCCAATGTTCCCTTTCTCTCATTTGCTACCAATATTCTCATGGAATCTTCTATGTCTTATTTGCTTTGCGGTATTCTTGCATAAGGTTTTAAGCAAAGTCCCCCCAACACCTATTTGCTTAAAGAGTTTGATTTCTCTGCGGTAAGTGCCTACAACTCCTTGAGTTCCCAGCTCATGTCTGGAAGTTAACGTCAAGCAGAGCTCTCCAGGTCTCCTTCCTGGCCTCGACTGCCATGGGACACAGCTCCACACACACACTGCCGTGTTCCAGCCCCGGGCCACTGCTGTGCTGCACAAATCGTTCTGCTCTTCAGGCATTTATACAAGTTTGGCCTGGTTTTAAGCAACCAGCTTGCACCTGTCTGTTTTTACTAGGAGCCAAAGTCATGGAATTTTCCTGTTGCTCTGAATGATATTTTCAGGCTGCCTGTGCTAGCGGGGCTTAAAATGTTGTTCACTTTCCCAGAGGGCTGTTTTCCTTCTGCAAGAAATAAGGTTTTTCAGCAAGGTCTATGAATGCTATGGCAATCTGCATCACTGAAGTTTAAACAATTTGACTCTGACAATAAATTTATAGTGTTCCACAGGTGGGAAACAATACAGCCCTGAAAGTGAGCAGAGCTTGTTCAAGTACTGCACATGACAGCAATGAGTAGTCACAACCTTCTTCAATGCCATATTCTGCTTTTATTTAGGGAAAACATGACTTCTCCCTAACATGAACTTCTTTAGGCATGTGATGGGTGCTCAAAAAACACACTTCTGTTTGCAAAACGGCACAACATTGTTGTCCTGTCTAAATGAAAGTCAGATGGGGGAAATTCACATTTCAGTGGGTCTTCATAAAAACAAAAGGGTTTTGTTTTCCAGTTTCTTCACTTTCATATTGCAGGTCAGGTGTCTGTCTCTCTATCAGAGTGTTCCGCTGACAACTCACTGAAAGAGAAAAGAGAGGAGTGACAAATCACTTCTCCTCTCTATTAGAAATGGAGAAAGCTGGAGAGTTGCTGGCAAACAAAAGGACATAATTTCCAAGGCAAGGGTACAGAAAAGGACACTCCGAAGCTTTCATTTCCTGGCTAATTAGATTTTTATGGGTGGAAGAGGGAAAACAGTTTTTAGCTGCATAAACACTTAAGTAATTTACGTTTTTGCTACTTTCCCAACCACTTAAGCTTGCCCATTAGTATGTAGATTAAACATAAACATCAGTAATGTTTTCATTCTGCTAATAATTCTTAGAACAAAAATACCATTAACTCCCTGTTAAATATAATAAACTAGGTAATAAGGAAGCAAACCTCTGAACCAGAATGCCAGAACTAGGAACTGCAGAAACATCTGGGCCTTGACAGAGATTAACCCATTTATTATGTGTGACGGTATTTGGGTAAAGGGAGGATTCCCATGGGTGCAAAGCTCTTGCAGTCTTTTGACATCTACAGGCCCAGGATTTCATGAAAAAAAAGAACCTTCAGTGCTTTGAGCCAATAACCAGTGCGTCTCAGAAAATTTACAGCCACAGGGCTCATGCTCTGAAGTGAAGCCCAAGGAGATGTTGCACTTTGAGGCATTACAGCTGCCGAGATTCTTATGGAATCAGCCAATTCTCCCAGCCTTTTGGGGCAATACGAGGGGAAACAAAAGGAGATGTCAAAAGCTGGTAGAAATGCAAGGCACTCAAGGTGGGATGTAAGTGAGAATTAAAGGAGGGAGAAAACTTTGTGTCAGCCCTCTGCAGTGGTCAAGGAAGTCCTGAAACCTGTTCAAAAAGTGACAAAGCAAAGTTGCATCATCTCAAACGTTTCCCAATGCTTCACTCTGCCTTTGACATCAGCTGCCCGGTGACAGGGATGGGGAGACGAAGATGAAATGTTACATGACTTGTCAGTGAGCGACGGATCCTGTCAACACTGGGACCAGTGGCTGACTCCCAAGCCCTCTGCGTGCCCCTTCCCCATGCCTGTGCTGGAAACGGCTCTGCAAAAGCCCCGCGAATTGGTGCAGCTCGGCAGGTACTCGACGGCCACATTATAAAACTGCCACGGTCAGTGGAAATTCACCCTTGGGGATTGCAACATGTTCGCTGCACATTTCATTGCAACCTGCGATAAGGGGGATAACCAGTCTGCTTTCCAGAAGGTTGGTTGCAGTTACTCATTGACAAAGCACTCAGCCGTCAAACTTGCACAATCCCACGGGCCCTATAAATACCAGGTGCCTTTCCTAGCCTCTTCCTCAAACAATCTTCATCCTCCATCGCTCTTTCAGGCGCTTTGCAGCAGCACACGGTCCACAAACGACTGGCAGCCATGAAGATCCTCTATCTGCTCTTTGCTGTTCTCTTCCTCCTCTTCCAGGCTGCTCCAGGTGAGAAGCAAAGGAAATCTTAGAAAGAACGAAAGGGTTTGTAAGCAGAAGTGTGTAGGTAGGAGGAAAAAACCAAGCATCAACTGACAGGCGATATCTGATGCTGTTGGGATGGTGCTATGCAGTGGATGGGACCAAGAACGTCGGTGCTCGTGATGGCACTCTTCCTAAAAAAACAACACATGATTTGCTGCATGTTTTTCCTGCATCATTTTAGGCTTAGAGATTTTTAGATTTAGAGATTTTTAACGTCTTCCACTTCCCACAGGTTCTGCAGATCCTATTTTTGCTGACACTGCCGCATGCAGGAGCGAGGGAAATTTCTGCCGCGTTGGGGCATGCCCACCCACCTTCACTACCTCAGGGTCGTGCCACGGGGGGCTGCTGAAATGCTGTTCAAAGTAAGTGCCGCAAGACCGAAGGCCATCAGAGGGCATTTTTGTCCTGCTGTTTTAGCTACTGTTTCTTTGAATAAAGTGCACGACGCTTGCAGGGCAGCCGTTTGTGAGAAAGTCCAGATGGAGGATGAACAAGTACGTAACCGTAGTTGTGTGTTTAAGGAGACAAGTCATTTTAAAGGAAGTTATGTATGAGAGTAAAAGTTCAAGAGGGTCAAAATTTCCCAGAATTCAGTATTTTCACTTTATTTTACACTTTGACGGGGGGCCGGGGAGAGGGGAGAAAGAACTTTTTTCAATAAATCAGTAGGAAAATATTTCACAGTATTTTCACCCATCGGGGGAAAAAATGTATCGTAGCTCTGTTCTTTTCATTTCCAAAATGATCTGGAAAATTGAATTTTAAAGAGAGAAAAATGATCACAGAACTCTGCTTCTCATTCTTTTCCCATCTCTCCTTCCTCCCACCACTGTGCAGCTCTTAGAAAGGTGAAGAAGAGTGAATTTGTTAGTGACTGGAGACAATGGGGTGTGCATGTCACTTTCAACTTTGGAGACCACTTTCTAATAAGGCCTGGAGTCTCCCTGATTGATAGCAAGATTTATCTCTCCTTAAGGTTTTGAACGTGCTTTTTGTGAATGCACTTTAGCTTAAGACAAAACATATTCCTCAGGCATTTAATTCTTGCAATAGTTTTGTTCCACTGATGGCCATGCAATGATCAGCGGTTTCAGGAAACCTAAGTCATACCAGTAATGGGACATGTTTGTTGTCAGGAGATTAAGATGCGAAGGAAGCATCCGCTTAGGAACTCAGGAAAGTAAATGGTACAGAAGCACCCGACTATTAGATGATTTTACAAAGCAATAACATGATCCCTCAGTGTCTTTGAACAATCATTTTCTTTAGGAAGCAATTTCTACTGATAGCAAATAGATTGGTAGGAGCAGATGGCAGATCTCCAACATCAAGTTTCTGTAAGAATATCCGTTAGGCCTGATCAAAGAACTGGGGCTGGGAAAGGAACAAGACCTCTTGAGTTTGGTTCCAGGTGTAATTTTTCTACAGAAATATTCTTTCTCAGAAAAATGTACCCATATGTGATACTGATGGATGTTAAAGTTCAGGTTGGAACTAAATGATCTTCAAGGTCCCTTTGAAAGCAAACCATTCTATGATTCTATGATTAAAACTCTTCCTATTGGAAGGGTTAGTTTTTCAGCTGGGTTGATCAACTCAGCAGTAGAAGTTGAAACCAATAGGGTATTCTGAGGTACAACACAAATTTTTTCCCAGCTCAGGATTCAACCTATTGAGTTGCTTGAAAAGAAATCTTTGAAATTGGACACCAAGAGTTTGATTCAGTGAGCTACACTGAGAGGTTTAGTGACATTTGAGGTGCCTTGGAGTATTTAAACCGTATATATATGTCTGGCTGAGATAGCTCATGACCTACAGGAAAACATTGCTTTTCAGATACAACATCTGGGGCCCAAGCAGATACCCCAGAGCTCTTCAAATGGCGCTGGACTTGAGTGATCCAGTTACTAAATCAAATCCCCAATCTTTATTTTGGGATGGGCTGGATCAAAATTTTATTTCTAGAGGTAATATAACTAGTTTGCCAGGGACCGTAGTCCTTGTGGACCAACTGTCTGCAGACCCAGACACCCAGCACACATGAAGACCCTTCCATGGAGGCATTTAAATGTAGGTTGTTAAACCTGCAGGCTGAACCCACCCTGTACATTTGTTCTGAAAGGTAATTAGCAGGTATCGAGGCTTTTAGAGATTGCGTTTAGATTACACTTCAGCAAAATAACAGGACCCTTTGTATCCTTACAGGATTTTGGCAAAGTAAGAAGAGGAGACTTCCCTGGGTCAGTGCCTTTGTACCAGCAACATTTCCACGGCCTTGAGGAGGTGATATTGATGGATTCCTCCTCTGTCTAAACCCTCCTACAAATGAGCATTAAAAGAAGCTTCCAGAGGGCACATCCTGTCAGCACACTGCTTCTGGAGATCCAAGTCTTTCCTCGCTGAACTCACTCCCTTTTTTGCTTTTAATACACAAGCCACTTTTTGGCACGTTGGCCACCTATTCCAGCCTACCTCACGGGGATGTTTGGATGTTCAATCAGTTCAGGTTCATGCAGCTCTTGGAGGATGCGAAGCAATATATATATTATTATTTTATTCACACACAAAAATAAATGTCTTCTTAAACCAATAAGTGTGATCTTTCATCGTTACTAACAGTAATTTTTTCTGTGGTTTTGACTCATGCAATCTTTTTAAACAAGTGAGTTTGCGCAGTATCACATATTCCCAAGTGATTTGGAAAAGGGAATGGCTAAAGCAGCACTCAGTTTTGTTGGTGATACTAGAGTATTCAGGATGACAAGACTGAAAGTTCAGTGTGAAGAACTGTACGAGCAAATCGTGAGTGATTAGATGACAAAATGGCAATCAATAAACACCTCCAGTGTTGCAAACATATATATATATACACACACATATATATACACACCTGACTTCATAAACACAGAGATGCAGTTTGAACTATCTAGACCCAGAAACAAGATTTGGGATGATATATAGACCGTTTTTGAAAACATCAGACCTGTGTTCAACAGCAGTCCTAAAAGTAAATTAAATGTCCTGTTTTATTCAGTAGCACAGATACAGTCATGAGCTCTATAGTGCTAAAAAATGCAAAACGAAGGTGTTTTTCATTGTTTCCTCTAATAGATACAGATGCACAATCAATTTCTTTTCTCCCATCACAACTAGTCATGAAGGCAGGAAGTCAATTTTTCTGAATCAATTTCCTACATCTATCTTGAAAAGATGTTAGAGCAACACAGGGCTGATTTCATCTAGATGTATTGGAAAAAAACTAGGAGTTGCGCCATGACACTGGAGCCTATTTTTAAGCAATTCAATTGACCCCCATGTCTATAAATTTGGAACTATATCAAGCCAAAAAAATATAGACAGCACAACTGTAGCTTGCTTGCTTTTTTTCGTTTGTTTGTTTGTATCTGAAGATTCTAAAAAGAACTCAAATCAAACCACAAAGGAAATGCAGAAATCAAAAAGGTCAAATTAACACAGAGGTTCTGCAGCATTTTATTTCCTTCTTCTTGTCTTAGCTTCCCCATTAAAAACTTGACAACAGTCCTGTCTTATTAGTCTGAAGAAGACAACACATCCAGATTTTCCCTGTTATTCTGGAAATACCCTGCACAAGGTTTCTATAAGCTGTATTTGTGCAAGAAAAAAAAAAAAATCTTTTGCCTTCTGCAGTTTTGGATCTGTCAAATGAGGCTAGATCACTTTCTTCTGAATCAACATCTACAACATCTACAACATCTACAATACTCTGGCTGTGTTAGATGACACTGAAAGGCCACATATTCCACCTACTTCTGTGGCTTCTTAGACAGAAAAGGCCTGAGGATGTAGCAGTAACCCATGTCTGAAGCTGCCTTGAGTAATCTGCCTGACCACAGTAATCTTACATTTATATCAGTAACTAAAATGTCCAGGGACACTTTTCTGGTGAAATGAAAGACTACTCACCAGATCTCTTGGCCTCCAAAACAAGATGTGTACCAAAACCACATCCTGGTCTCTGCTAATCACTGAACCATGCCCAAGATTTGTTCAGGAGATGGCTAGCTGACCCACTCCTAAGCTACACCAAAGATCCTGATAACATTTAAACAATGTGCTAACTAATTAGCAAGCACATCTCACTGCCCATAACCTGGTCCTGTTCAACTTACTACTACAGATACGGATGATCGGTTCTCCATCCCTCTAGTTTCTCCCCAGAAAATCTCTGGTATTAAGTCTGGATAAATTCAGGACACACTGAGCCTCAGATTTCCTTTCTGTCCCAACAAAAGACATCTCTAGTGTATAAGTCACAGAGATGTGACTCCACATAGGGTTAGGGTTGTCTCCACTCCTGTCTCTAGATGTTGCAGCTCATGTCCACCAAGATCTTTGGTTTCAAGCTACTACTCACTGTCATACATGGGTAACTTCAGGCTCATTGTCCCATTTTTGCCCAATTTCTACTGGGCCCCTTGAGTCTCTCTCTCACCTCTGCAATCTCCATGTTCCCCTGAGTGGAGCCTGGGGTTGGCCTCATATGGGATGGTTCACACAGGTCTCCCGTGTCAACGGTCCTACAGGAACCTGCTTCTCCCATACCAGCTTCCTGGCCTCTTTCTCATGCACTGACCTCTGAGAGTTCTTCCCAAGAAGTTTCCCATCCCATGTCTGTTGGTAACTGTTCCCTCCTAGGACACCATGTTTTTTCCCCTTGGAGGGCTGGCAGGAAGGCAGCTGGAACCAGAGTCTTTGACAGTACAGCTCAAGCTATGGGAGAAAGGAGACTCTTGACTGATGTACACCTTCCAAAGCTAATGCAGGACTCCAGAAAACCTCCTCCCTAATCATCTGAAAAATGGATCAGTTTGGAAAATGGTGATTGGGATATGGACTTTCCAAAAATTTGCTGATCAGTGACTTCTTCCCCTCACAGCTCTCTGCCATGGCAGAGACCCAGATTGGAGATGATCCCATGGCTGATCTTGGCTCCACTACGACTGGAGTTCCCCCACTGAAGCCTAGTTTCATGCATGAGCAGCCGCTATCAAGTGCTTCATCAAGGGAAACGAACATCATGTGCCTTCTGCCCACAGCCATCTTCACTGTGTGTGTAAATGCCTGTGACTTTCACCACCGTTTTTTCCTTGCACTTAACTCTGGGACAGGGGAACTCAACACCACTGTTTGCTGCCACTGGTGTGGCAAGGACACTCCTAGACCATAAATTAATTCTCCCCTTCTCTTCTGGCAGATGAGTTGCCCATCATTTGTAACTAAAATCAAGGACTCTCTTTCAGGTCCAGAGATATTTACATTCCTTGCCCCGCAGCCCGCAAGGACAGTCCTAGACCGTAAAACAATTCTCCCCTTTTCTGGCAGATGAGTTGCCCATCATTTGTAACTAAAATCAAGGACTCTCTTTCAGGTCCAGAGATATTTACATTCCTTGCCCCGCAGCCCAGAAAACAGACCACAAGTGGCAATTTCCCAAGCTGAAAAGGAAAACAATAAACTAACAAGTCCCCTGAAGGAACAGTGAGCCAAAGAGATGAATTTGCTCTTTCTGGGTGACAAATTGCTGTTTCTTCACAAGGACAAGTCCCATGCAAAATCCTCCACCCACTCCTTTGCTACCAGGTCAAATATTAACTCTAACAGACATCTCAAGACCAAAAGCTTCCCATCAGTAACAGCCCCACTGCTTTCTCCGCATGCTGGTGACTGTAGCAGCATCATCTCCTGGTGCTTGAGGAGAGGAAGAAGTGGGGCACCTTGCCCAGGCTCCCTTTCCCCGGTGCCAAGCAGTCTTCAAGGGAGCTATTATTGCCCCGGGTGTATTTTTCTTTTCCATGGAGGGAGCTTGGACCCAGGACAAGCATTGCTGCCACTGTCCAGCTGGACTGGGGGAGGGAGGTGAGGAGGATGGAGCTGTTCCCCCTTTCCTTCCCTCTCTCCAACATTGTTTGGTTCCAAAGAGCATTGAACAACGTGTGATGGCATGAGCCGACCCTGGCAGGGTTTGGTCAGCAGCTTCGGTCCCCAAAACAAACACCCCTGCCCCTCATGCCGCCTGGGACAGGCAAGAGAGTTATGCAAGGAGCAGACAAGCGCATTTTCCTTCTCCATTAAATCCTGTTGGTTTTGCAAGCAAACTTCTCCCTTGACTGTTTCCTATGGCTGACCATGCATTATGGTTACAGACCGCCCCTTTCCTTCCCTCTTTTTGTCCATGCTCTGTGTTCAGAAATGAAGCTGAGGGTGTGTGTGGAAGGGGTGCCTGTCTGAAACCCTGAGCAGGTGCACAGAGTGGTTTGGGTTGTGGGATTGCGTCTGTGTCCTAGCTCACAGATCAGAAATCAGAGAGTTGGTCAATGTTCCCTGTGGCTTGCTTAAAATAAATTACCAGCACACACACAGACACAGAATGTTTTTGTATAAAAGACTGACTCGTCAAAACTTTTTTTCCCATGTTCAGGAGGAGAAACAACAGAGGATTCCTTCCTCATCCCCTGCCTGAAGCAAAAGAAGGAGGTAACACAGTGCAGAACACGGGTTGCAACTGTTTTTACCTCCTGTACCCCTCATCTTTACAGATGGGTTCATGAAGACACCAACTGTAAAGGCAATAGCCCATTTAAGAACCTGTGCCTCTGCCTCAAAAATACGTACCAAAATACACGGCCTTTCCCTAGACGGCCACGGCCCAACCCCATTCTCACAGCTCCCTCGCAGAGGTCTGAAGCCCCATGTTCTCATCACGTTCCCCAAGAACTTCATCACCGCAGCCCACCACTGGCAGTCTGGGAGGAGCAAAGAGAGGGAGATGTGGGCTTGATACCCCAAAGCATCTTCTGGGTGTTGTGCCCGTCACATGAGGCAGAGATAAGAGGTTCCCCCTCCTTCCCTCAGACCTCAAGGGGCCATGGCAATGCTTCCAGTCCTGTCTGTCGCCAGCATTACATGGTTGCCTAATCTGTTGAGCAGGGACAAATGTTCATGAAATGTGGAGGGGAATTTGTCTGCTTTTCCACCTGCGTCCTCTTGCCCCTCCTCAACCTTTTCAGCTGGTGTCCATTGTAAAGATTTTTGCTTGTTTCTAAAACACTAGTCCTGGCATAGCAAGCTAACATTTTTTTTTTTTTTTTTTTTTTTGCACGAACTGAAGTACCCGCTTTATGCCCTACACCAAATTTGTAGCAGCCAGTTTACCAGACACAGACCTCTCTGCCCGCTGCGTGCAGACATAACTCACCTCTTGCTGTTATTCTCCATTGCTTCAGTCTGCTGCTCTCACTGAAGCAGTAAAAAATTAAGCACCCTCATGACCTGATTTCATTAATGATTCTTGGCTTATACTGGTTATCTGAAAAAAAACCCCATACTTGCAGTTCTCATGTGTCTCAGGAGTGGCATTCTTGGAGATGAGTAAGTATTAAGTGTGCAGTACAAAGCTCTGGTGACTCTTCCTCTGGTCCACTTCATATACAGCTGGTCCTTCGCATGCATGAAAAAAAAAAATCAGATTTATTTTTTTTTTTTTTTCAGACACAGGAAAAGCTTACAAGGTGATAAGAGATGTGGAGACATCACACACAGGTAGACTTAGTGTATTGAACCTACAAAATCAGAGATGTGCGTCTCTTCATAACCACATCAGGAAGGTGACTAGCAGCAAGAGAAAATGTTATTAAACGAAAGTCATTTGGGTCAAAGAATGAGTAGGTTTAGACCCTCTACAAAGGCTAGACTTTGGAAAGTTCAAACCTTCAGAGCAGGGTATGGGAATTCAGTGCCTGTAGCAGCAGCGAGCAGCGTGCCCTCTCCGTTTTCAAGACAGAGCTTAGCTGATCGCTGAAAGGGAATTGGGATGTAGCCTTCTATGGCAGCACGGCACAGCACACAGTGGTGTCCAGTCCTTTCTGTCTAATGACTTCTACAAGGTGTGGTATAAATTAATGGCTAAAGCCACAAATATAAGACGCAGAAAGTAACTGAGCTCTGAACCATGCTAGAAGAACATCTGGGAGAATGGAGCTACTACCCTGTCTGCAGGTTTCATAGGCAGGAGGGGGAATGTCCCCAACCCTTTCACTCCTACCCTGCTATCTTCAGTTGCATCCCCACAACTGAAGCTCCGATCCTTTCCTGCATTCAAGGAGGAGGGTCTCTTGCCTCCTGGTTTCACACAGCCTTCGAGCCAGCCGCCCAGCCTTTGCTACACTCACTGTGCCTGGTGGCTGGGGGGAGGACGGGCTGTCACAAGACCATGGCCAAGAGCCATGGGGCATCAGCAGATCTGCATGGTTTACAGTACTGGAATGGCAGGAACCCACCTCCCTCCTCCTCCAATCCCACGGCCTCCCCAGGTGCAGCCCACCAGCTGGCACAGGGCGCGCAAGCATGGGACGAGTTGGTCAGCTACCGCGATTTGGTCATTGCTGAGGTCAGGCGTCTTCAAACGGGTTAGGTTGCAACATCTTCGTACATCACCAGTCTCTATAGTAATAGGGCAATGAACTCGCTGTTCTTCAGACGACCACTCCTCTGCCCCCCTCGTTCTCTCCACTGCTCCATCCCAGAGCCTTTATAAGTACAGGGACGAGCTGTCTTCTGCCTCAAACATCAGCTTCTGGCCGTCTTCAAGTACCTTCACACCACTATCAGCTGGCAGTCATGAGAATCCTTTTCTTCCTCGTTGCTGTTCTCTTCTTCCTCTTCCAGGCTGCTCCAGGTAAGACTGAAAATAGGTGAGATGGAGGCTAAAAGGGTGCAGGTGCAGAGAAGTCCCTTAAAGCCCAGTGCCAAGGTTCAGATAACCTCTGTGCTCTCAAACTCCATGACTTTCATATTAGAAGTCCTCTTCCCTAGTCATAGTCCTAATATTTAAACTATGGGGTTGAGGTCCTTGATAGTCTTCCTGATGGTCTCTTTCTCGCATCCTGCGTTCCAGTCGCATGATGATGTGATGGAAAAAAAGATGTTCCTGTGTCTTCAGGCAATCCTTAGGCTGATATTTAAGACACCATCCTGCAGCGTGAAGGCTTTCCTTTTTCACATTCGCACCCTAACCTTCTGACTGCATATTCTAGATTAGATTCTGTATTTTTAGGGGAAAAAAAAAAAAAAAAAAAAAAACTGTGACTGTGGGGCTTTGCCTGGATTCTTTACTGTCCATTTGCATTAAAAGGGTTCGGAGCACATGCCTTATTCCAGGCTGTTTGGGAGACTTCAGAGAAATTTAAGCTATCTCCATCCCTACTTTGGTTTTCAGTAGGCTCAAATTTGCGCTTACTTTCCCAGATGAGCAAATGTCTGTCTACTCAATGAAGAAACGTAGAAACACTTAGGCCAAAGGCAGGTACTGGTAGGAGCTTTAGTCAGAGCCTGCACTGCATGCTTCTGGATTGCTTTCCTGGACTTTTCTTATTTTATGCATCACGGAAAATATCCTCAATTTCAAAGCAAACTGCAGCCCCTGAAATGGCTGCAGGGCTGGTGCCATTCCAGTAGAGTCCCTGGGAAAAGGCAATAAGTTATTTTACATCTCTTCATAAAGACCTATTCAGAGAAAAGGCCCGTAACACTATAAGGCTTTTTAATTTAGTAGACAAGGGAAACCCTCTAATGGTGTCTTTGAAATCAGATGAGTGAAATCAGCAACACACAAACCTTGAATAATATGTGATTAAGAGAAAAGATTTGAGAACCGCTAGGACAAATTGGTTGAAAAGTGGTAGATCTAATTTTAAATACAGCTTGGGTGCCTTTAAAGTTCAGGATAGAGTCCAGTTTGACGACAGCTGTGGATTGAGTTAAGCACAGAAAGTACTGGGTAAAATGATCAGGTTTGGGCTTAGCCAGAAGGTGAAGCAGCTGATAAGCACCTCTTCTGCCTTTTAAGCGAACAGATACATTTAAACATTTAAAACATACAAAAATAACACAGTTTGAATCTCAGGCTGAACATCCCAGTGAGAACAAGTAATGTTCAGCCTGGAAATACTCTGAGCCCAGACTTGGAGCTGGTTTTTCAGCTGGGATAAGCCCAGGCAGATCCCCTGATGATGATGGATCTGCAGTCTTTGCCATCACCTGAACATTTGGCCCTTCAGTTCTGAACCTACCAGCACAGCAAAACCCCCATAACATCTAGCTAAACCATAGGCAGCACAAGCAACAACAGTAATTGACTTTATTTTACAGGGTATATTTAAGTATATAAAGCATTTTAGTTGGGTGAATCTTAGTTCTATTCATTTATCTGTGATTAAAAATTATTTTTTGTGAAGCTTTATGCCATCTGTGTTAGATGTACGATATTTTCCATGGTAACACAGTGCTCAGGTTTCCTGTGAGCAGGCTACTCATGCTTGCAACGCTCAATGCTTCCTGTGAGGAAGCTATTCAAAGCAGGAGATAATGGTTACAAGTCATAAATATTCTCCACATTTGCTGAAACTTGAACTGAGAGTTTAAAGAAACTCAATTAGGAGATTTTTATTTGAATATCATCGCTTTTTTTTTTTTTTTTTTCCATGAGAGTAATGTGAGAACAATTTTTTTAAATACGTTTTTCTGTGTTTCTTATGGCTTTTTTACATAACACAGTATTTCTGTGTGTAACTGGAATGACAAGTGCATGTCTCCAGGAGAAATGCTAAGGAAGCAGACAGTTGCCGTCTGGCCTCTGTTAATCAGACAGACTCTCTCTCCATTCCGGCATTACAACCCGTTAGTTTGCATTTCATATGGCTGTGAAGCCCTTAAAGAGGTGTGATCAGGTTCCCCCAATCACAAATCAGGCACTGCGGTAGGAAACCACACACCAGGCCAGGTAAATCTGATGCCTCAACCCTCCCATCCTCTGCCCTGGCAAATGAAGACGATTTTTCCCTTGGTTCTTTTTTGCAGCTTCCAGCCAAGAAGCTGCAGACACTGTCGCATGCCGGCAAAACCGGGGCTCCTGCTCGTTCGTTGCATGCTCTGCTCCTCTGGTTGACATTGGGACCTGCCGCGGTGGGAAGCTGAAATGCTGCAAATGGTAAGATGAATTCCTCCAGAGAAACGCTGCTGCACCGAGAGCGAATAGACTTACCGGGCTTTTCCCTCTTTTGGCATGAAACAGGCCACCTTCTCCAGCCTCCTACACCCTCAAAAAAACCCCTTTAATTGCTGAGTTTTGTGTCTGGTAACAAAAAGGCGCAGCCTTGTGGTGTCAAAAATGCCAGTCTGCTTCCTCTGAAAAACCGCAGGGTGAAGCTGATGATGAGCAGGGAGGAACCTGGAGTTTGCACATCTAATATTGCTGATAACATATCACGTATCACTAATAACTTCTTTCAGCATGAGTCTGATAGCAGGGCAGAACCAAACTCTGCTTTGGCTAAGCAGGGTGAACACAGATGACTTGAGACAGTCATAGAATCATAGAAATCATAGAAAGGTCTGGGTTGGAAGCGACCCCAAGGATCACAGACTTCCAACCCCCCTTCCATAGGCACGGACACCAACCTCCAGGCCTGGACCTACACGAGGTTGCCCAGGGCCCCGTCCAACCTGGCCTTGAACACCTCCAGGCATGGGGCATCCACCCCCTCTCTGGGCAGCCTGTTCCAGCCCCTCACCACTCTCTCTGTAAAAAACTTCCCCCTAATATCTAATTTAAACCTTCCCTCCTTCAGCTTCAATCCATTCCCCCTTGTCCTATCATTATCTACCCTTTTAAAAAGTTGTTTCCCCTCCTGTTTGTACGCTCAGCTCTGAGGACTCCCTCTCAATCGAGCAGCATGGAGCTTTGCACTACCGAAAAAAAAGAAAAAAGAAAAAAGAAAAAAAAAAAAAGAAAAAAAAAAGCTTATCGGCACAGAATAACCATTAATCAAGTCAGGACTCATACCGGGGATGCAGTTCTCCATCTGGGTTACTTCATCTGGTGCAAAGTGCCAGATATTGGGCCAAACTGCCATGAGATATTTTTCAGCCACTAGGAATAAAGCACGTTTTCATCAGCACCAGTGAAAAAGCATCTGCATTTGTAGGAGATATCCCGTGCGGAGTGATGCTGTCATATGCCATGACCCAGCTCTGTAGTTGGTGGCGTTTCATACCGAAGGAGCTGTAACAGTTCTACCCCTTTTTGGACCCTGTACATATTGTTGTTATTATTATTTTTTGTTATTATTATTTACATCCTTTTTTAAACAAACTGGGGTTTTGTGAAAAATCATGCTGAAGGTTGCAAAAAAAGTGCAAAGCCTTGTCACCCTTTTTCATAGACAAAGGGTATGGAGGGCATGGAGGAAAGGGAGAGGATCGGCCACTTTCTCCAGTGCGGCTCTTTATTCCTAAACTAGTTTTAGTCTTAAACTATACCCTGGCAGATATTCTGGGTCATCAGCAGCTGCAGACGGATAGCTGTGGTGTGTGCTGAGCGGTAACACCCACATCCTCCGTTTCATCTGGGTTGTTTTATGACCAGAAACACAGGTCAACGGTCCAGATCGCAAGGATCTCTGGTAGTCTTTAACCCTACCTGTTACCTTGTGTCTATGGCAGTCTGAGATGGCACGGTATGATTTACTTGTCTGGATGGAGATACGTGGACTAGCTAAACACCTGATTTTGCTTTGCAGGACACCCAGTTCCTAAACCCGACACCTCACTGACCACACAGACAAGAGCTCTGGGCGTCTGAGACATCTCCCAGTTTTTACATCAATGGATCCCAGCCTCGGTGCAAGCCTGAGGAGCCTTTCCCATAGGAGCGAAGACCCTTAGGAGCACAAGAAGATCTGAGGAGGAGTTCTTGTACTCTGATAAAGAGATTTGCAGCTTCAATCCCAATAAAAGCATGTCACTGTGAAACCACATTGCTGACATTTGCTTATGTATGTCAGGGTGGTTTTTCTTGTTCTTATTGTCTATAAAAATCAACCTGTAAATGAAGTTTATTTAACTAAATTGAGTTAATTTAAGTGCATGTGTCATTGAGTCCTGTTAAATCGTCCTGCGGAGTGTCTGGGTTGCAGTGATTTGTGTGGTAACATGTTTATTAATAAATCAAAAAGCGCTAGAGC
>KL284072.1:0-17518 GCA_000699545.1 Podiceps cristatus
AAATTATAAATTAAAATAATAATAATAATAATAAAATGTAAAACTTTCACTTCCTTCCCTCCAATTAAATACTGGAAAGTTAACTCTATATTAAGCAACTGCTAAGTTATCTCCACAAATTTTACCAAGTGACCAGCATGCATATAATAAATTTGGCTTTGTGGAATATTTAGGGGCAGCACTTGCCAGATGCTTGTTATTAACTCTGTTTACAAATGTGTGTTGTGTTATGAAAGACTACAGATTTTTGTACATGCTTGAATTACCGTTTTTCATCTTCCACTTGTACTCCAACAGAGTGGTATTCCCGCAGGCCTCTGCTTTCAGTATCTGAATCAGTTGCTGTTTCCACCTAATTCAATACAAAAGATACATCTGTAGAGTGAGCACCGACAACTCAGCACTATTTCTACCTGCATTCATTCAAAATTAATTATACATTTCCTCTCTTACTGCTAAGAAACACCTAGCACAGTAAAATAAATGAAATAGGTATTCAGCCTGGTATCATTGTTTCGGTGCTGTGTTTTATAAAGCTTTGCACACGCACTTCTGTTCTGCTATGTAATTCCCTGTTTCAAACCTAAGCAGATGCAATTACTCAGTTCAGCGGAAGCAGGGAGTAAACTTGGTCTGGAAGAGCTGTTCGTAGAACAAGGAATCCACAGGATAGCCCCTTTTTATATTATTATAAAACAGACTCATTATAGTCCTTGATTTATAAAATAAAATAAAATCTCAAGTAGCCCGATAAAACTTGCAAGTGATAAAAAGAAATGCTGCAATGAAATTTTATCGACAACTGCATTGACAAATATAGAACCATTTCAATGACGTGAGGGATACAGCAAAATGCCATATCTCACCTTTTTTAATAACATGGTCCTGAAAATGTTATATCAAGCAAGTAATTTATGCCCTTTTTATAGTATTCCCGTCTGAAATACACTTACCGAAATATATTCACAGTAGAGTTTTCTTCATAACTGAGACCACATTGCTTTTGCAAGTTTCTGTGGAATTTTATATAACACTCCCCACCACCTCACCGCCCCCAAGCCTTTGACACAGACCCAACGAGTGCTGCAATATGCAAATTAAGTTGAATCAAGGGAGAGGCAGGAAAAAAAAGAGTAGAACTGACTTTTCCTTTTGAATGCTATTTTCACTGTTAAACCAAAGAAATAATATCAGCAACCAGATTTTCAATTCACATACTCCATGTGTGAATTCCAAGAGTACATCCTACGATGAAGGCAAGGTCACTTTTCCCCTTGCAGCAGCCACAGGCACTGCTGGAAGGAGCCCAATGGCCTTTGCAGCTGTCCCTCAGCTGCACAGACCCGATCCCACCACGTTTCTGGAAGGATGCAGAGGTCAATGGTATCATACTTGTAGGCCTAACATAGAGCTAGTAACACTGTGGAGGTAAGCAGTGGTCAGTGGACAGAGAAGAAACTTTTGCCTTCCATGAGGATGTCTCAGCAGCTCCGACACAGGGCTGTTGGAAACATGATGGTCTAAACAAGGAAAGGTCCCTGCAGAGAACATCAGTTTGGCCAATTGATGGCATTGGAACAAAGCAGGCAGACTGGCAACACACACTTTTCTTCCGCATTGCATATCACAAGCGTACCCGATTTTGCCAACTACATTGTTTGGTTTAGTAACAGATAGCATGTCTTCTTTTGAAGTCTGCTTCTGATGTGTGGAGGCAGATTTCCCTTTTACATTTTGGATGGGCTGGTATCTTTCCATTGATGCAACACATTGAGAAAAAGTCTTTTTCATCTACCTGTTTTCAAGTGCTTTCTTATTGGTATTTCACCTAGAAGTATATCCTGAATAATTTGCCCAATATTCAATTGACACCTAGAATTTACAGGCATAAATGAAGTAATCTTCTCTAAAATTTTATTTAAACAAAATTATCACGAAAATGATGGCCTACATATCAAAATAAAAATGACATTAGTTACCTCTAAATATAAACTCTTGCCAAATTATCCTTCCCTCCAGCGTGCCAAGGCTGACACTGACTAAATGACCTGATGACTGCCTTCATATTTTAATGTTTTCATTTTCTCACTGTGCCCTATAACAGCAAGAGAATGCCAAATTTCCGTGTGTGTGTGTGCGCAATCTAGGATTGCAAATATTGTAACAACCAACAAAAAAGCTATCTGGAAACTGGAGGCAAATGCCAACACAAGTAAAAGTGGGAAATAAGAAAATAATTTGAACTCACAAAGAAACAAATGAACAAATAAATTGCATTTCTGAATGACAGATATTATAAAGAGTCCTGCTAGAAGACAGCAGGAAACTCTTTAGATTTAATCAGATCGGCCAGACTAGATTCAAATGAGCAGAGGATAAAAAGTAATACATTTGGTTTGATTGTGTGGCTCCTGAAACTCAAATAAATCTTAATAAATCTGTTGTTATTCTTTATGATTCATTATTGTTTTAATACTTACATGAGTTCTAAAACCCTTAATATTTGCAAATTGGCCCACAATCTCAATAAAGCAAAATAATGTGACAGATTATATGTCTATCTGGTTATGAGGGAGTATCACACAGAAGAGGAAACAAAAAAATAGCCAGACACTGACCAAAAGCAGAAGAAAGGAGTAGATCTAATATAGCGGGTCATCTTCCTCTCTCCTTGCAAACAAAGAACTAAAACTTCTTTAAAAATTTGGCACTTTATGCCATGAAAAATGTTGTTTTATGGATGTATAGTATGCCCATAAGGCTTATAATGTTAATAATAAATGTAACGGAATATTTTGAGATTATTTCTATCTTATTTTTCTTACCTTTCACAAAGGTACAACACTCCCCACCACATTTTTTGCTGCCAATACAAGGAGCAGACAATACGATGATTCTTCTGTGATCAGTCACTGCTGACCAATCCAGCTCAAAATTTGAAAACTAAGAATCAGATACTGGCACTGACTAGGTAATAAATGATCCACAAGTAAATTATACTAACATAAAATTATTTGAATAAATGCAAATCACTATTGCAAATAAGTTGCTTGTTATAATCAATCTTGGTTTGTTTATAGGCATTCATTCTAGAAAAGGATGCATGAACTGACTAAATCATTCCTTCAAAGTACTTACTAAGCTTTTTTAGCTGATCATTTTAACTACTTAAAAGTAACCTTTATTTCTGCTTTTCTATTGTTCTGCTTTTAAACATGAGCACTGCAACATAACGCTGCAGTGTCCTAAAAATTCCAGTCTAAGCTCCTATACATACTGTCTCTAAAGGAGGCTTGAAGTTAATATATTTGATGCATAAGAAAATGGATTTTAACATGATGTCTTTCACTTCTCTCTCATAAGTATCAGTAATAAGATTCCTTCAGGCCTCTCACCCTATGCAACTTTACTGCCCAGGTTTTAGCTGCTGTAACTGATTTGTTCTATAATTAGAATTTAATAAACAATCTCTCTGATGATGCACAGGAAGGGAAATAATTCACTGTTCCTCTCTTGCATAGGCCTCTCAGTAATAACAAGAGGAAAAAAAGGGAAGAAACCACATTGGACAATAGATCAAGTACATGCAATTGTGAATGCAGATAACCATTCCTAGGTACAGGGAGATCTCATTTGTATGCAGGGACTTCAAAGTAGGAAAAATACTTCAAATACATTACAGTACTAACAGCTACTGCTTTCCTTAACTGATAGAATACTTTTATCAGCCAAAACCCATATATTCTTTCAAAATAATTTTTAGAAGCCCACCAAAGTAAACCTGCACTTTTGTGCTTCAGTGATTTTTTGTGCTTCACCACAGGGCTCCATTTTGCTACTCCACTACTTCCCAGCAGAACATCTGGACTACTCAAATACATTGGTGCCACAGTAAGTTCTAATTACCACAAGAATATCCTACAATGGGTTGAAAACTTCTGCTGGTCTTTTAAGAAAGCACTTTTTGCTAAAAATGCATATCAGAGTTTAGAAACAGGATTCATGTCAAGGTATATGAGATAGTAACACAGCAGTGGTTGCTCATAACTTTTTTGTTGCATTTAATGGTAAGTGGTAAATTGTTCTGAAACAAAAAATATTCTACAAGGCAGAAATTTCGCACTTTGAAAGTTTCATTATGTTAGATGGCAGTTAAGAAAATGAGCAACAGTAATTTGTGAAAAGAGTAAAAAATTAGAAGGCTTTAAAATAAATGTAGCTTTGTTTTAACTACAATTCTTGACTGCTCAGCTTTCTGACAAGTGAGGAGGCCAATGACTTCATGTACTTCTCTCACAAAAGCACAGTCTAACAGTGATTTTAGGAGCAGAATGAACAATACTTAACTCTAAAACTTTGGATCATTTATGATCCAAAGACCAGTGTAATCAATGCAAATATTTCTTTTGATTGTTATGTGTACGCTGAAGTAGAGCACTGACAAGGATGGCATAACCTAAACAGTACAAAGAAAATGTAGATGCTCATCCAAGTAAGTACACTGGGTGGGTACACAATGCTTTGCCTTAAAGGGAAATTCCAGTGTGAGATTGTAGCATTTCTTGAATAAAGTTTTTACCATATGATGTTAATAATTTCATTAAATATGAAATTATTATATCAAGTGATGAAATGAAATTATTCTATCAAGTACTATGCAGAAGATCCCCTTTTGACACAAAAAATTAGGCAGGTGAGTTATTGCACTAATCCTCCTGAATACAGCTTTTGATTTATAAGAACGATTTGTTTAATGAAGATTCTGGAGATTAAAAAAAACCCTAGGTATTTTGAAGCATGATCTCCTGATGATAAATGAAGATGACAGAATCCATTCTCTATGCTACAATTACTGCTCATCTCCAAAAATATCATCATGAATCAGTCTCCACACTTATAACATTTGTTTCCATCTCATCTGCTTCCGGGGTTTCTGTTCTTTTTGAGAAGCCTTCATGTCTTTTAAATAGGAAAGAAACAAAGGACTGCACATTTTGAAATACTTGAAATACATAAGGAGTAATTTCTTGACATGTTTTCTCATATATTTTATATTCCAAATGCTTTTAATATGAAACGCTTTATAACTGGAGCAGTTTTTGAATGTTAATCATTAGCATATATACAAGAGTATGCAAAAGAGCAAGAAAAATCCCTGAAAATACATTAACAATAACCTTGTTCTTGACTTAGTAGTTATTTTACTCTAGACAATCTCTACCCTCCATTTTAATTCAAATACTTTGATTAGTCTTCTGTTGTCATGATAGAAGACAGATGAAGACTATAGCTACTAGTAGTTTCAGAGTTTTATTCTTTATTCGCCCTCTCTCTATATACTCTTAAGAATGCTGACTAAATCTTTAATCCTAGAATTGGTATTTTGCAATTTGTTTGAATTTAAGAAGCAACATTTTTTTTTTCAGTGCCTACTGACATGTCTGACAATATTCTTCTTGATTTAAATATGGCAGTGAAAAAAAACAAGCAAAAAAACCCCAACACAAACCAAACAGCAGCTATTTTCTGGAAGAGCTTTGTGTCTGAAGGTTTTTTTTGTTCAAAATCCCCATCTGGGATAGGGCTAACATACCATGAGATGGGTTGCCATATCTGTGGCGTTCTCTGTCCTTGCAGACAGGGTGCTACTGATCTTCATAGTAAGTCCAGTGCTCCCTGAGGAGCTTGAGCTCCCTATGCCTGTGGATACCAATCCTATGGCACATGCCTAGTATGCCAGGGCTTTTTGAAAGCACTTCTATTCATTACATGTACACCATGCCAATCATATGTGCCAAAGGCATGGGAGCCCTACGCTGGGCCCATAGCAGTTCCATGTACAGAGGCATCGCTGGTCATTACCTTTGTGCCTCTCTGCTCCTGTATGAAGCTCCATTGGCAAGTATTCTCACACCAATGTGTTAAAGGAATGAAACAGTAGAAAAAAAAATGCACAAATTAACCATCCTGATAGTAAATTAATTAATGCAAATAAATGCAAATTCAATGCATTACCCTGGCATGGCATGCTAATGAGAAAACAAGTCATTTAGTCAATCAAGGAAATATGCAAATAAAAAACATCCTTTTCTAAGGTGCTTTGATGCAGAAATCTAAAAGAAATTAAATACTTCAACTGTATTTTGGGGGCATAAATTACTACTTACATAGGCTGCAATGAAAGTATTCTACCCTGTGTTTTTATTCCTTACTAACCTGGCAACAGAAATACAACAAAATGCATTGTCTACTTAGAAATGCTGCAGAAAGGTACTTTTCATACTAATGTGAAGTTTGAAACTTACTGCAGAAAAAACCCCCAAATGACTAAAATGTGCTCTCAAGATACTGTGTTGATGGTAATTTTGCGATTTTAACCTTATCTATTGCCAAATGGTACAACCAAGCAGTTTGTACTTCTCAAAAGATATCAAACAGCTCATCCTTCTAAGACCTGCTGTTGCAAACAATATTTGCTTTTTTGAGTGCGTGCACCTGAGGATCAGTTTTATGGGCCAAGTGTCAGATGAAAAGTTGCTAGAGAAGATCCGCTGCCTCCATGGAAATCATTGCATGGACGTTTTTGTGGCTTATAAGCACAAATTATCCAGTTTTATGGGCCAAGTGTCAGATGATAAGTTGCTAGAGAAGGTCCGCTGCCTCCATGGAAATCATTGCACGGACGTTTTTGTGGCTTATAAGCACAAATTATTTAACATACCACATACCAAGAAGGGTCAGAACCCAGTGAAAAGGTCATCACCTGCAGTAAGAAACAGGATCAAGTGATGGAATCAAAGTTTCAGAATTAATTGCTGAAATACCAGGACTGACTGAACCACAACATCAACACTGTTAAATACCACTGTGCACAGCTGCTGTAAAGAAGAGATAAGAACAACACTAGATACTACTTCTTTCTGAAGAGTAAGTTCCAGGTTAGGGGCTAAAAGGTACCAAAAATTACTTTTTGCTCCTTTGAGCTTTTCACTGTTATCTGCTAAGCCCCTTCTCTGAACATTTTAGGATACACTAATTACTTCATAAAACATTTGAAAAGTAGCCTTCTGAATATTTTACCATTGCCATTAAATTGCATTCTACTCTTCTGCACCTGAAGAAGCAGAAGCAAATACTTTTATGTCAAGAAATGGGCAAGTAGCTTGCCGGTAAAGCCTATGCCTTCCTGTTACTCTAATACGCTGTGTAACAGCAAAGTTGTACCACACCAAGATGTTGAACAGTGAAGTTCAATCAGCAGCCATGACATGCTCAACCCAAATACTTTTCTCTGATTGTATTTTGAAATTAATGAAAATGGAATCACTACATTTTAAAGAAAATAATATACTTTCTAGTGTATGAACAGGCACTCACTGGGCTTTGTTACACAGACTATTACCTTCTCAAGATCTATGTTGCTGTCTCCACAATACCTGTCACTATGCCAAAATACATGGCATTTCCTCTACAACTGATCTGGTAAAAGTATAGATTTTTAAGCACAGAAGTGAACCTAGTGTTTTAAAAGAGAATATTCACATACTTAAAATTATATGTGTCTAAGTAACAGCAGAACAGAAGCCTAAATTTTCCTCTACTCCTGTGTCTCAAAGGACTTTGCATTCTTTGCAAGTTCAGCTTTCTGGTTTTTATTGCTACTTGGTATTTACTAGAGATTTAAACAAATGACCGTTTCTATCTATAGTGCTTTCCGTTTAGTAGACGAAATAGCATTCAGAATTTGCACTTGGAATTGTCTTCTTTCATTCACCTGAAACAACACAACGTAACTGAGGTTTCCACAGCCTGACAGACATTTTGATAGGTGAAATAAGTATTCCATTTTTTGATGGACAAATGGAGCAGTGCTCAAAGACTCTGCTTATTAACGTTATTTCATTACTCGTCATCTTAATTGTGCTGTATCTACACCAGCTCATTTCTTTATCTTCCTCGGTACCTTCTCCCAGCACAACCTAAAGTAAGGGTGGAGGGGTAGGTACGTAGAATAACTTTTTAGGTAGAATAACTTGAAGATCCAGCAGCATTACACATTTTCCAAGGTCAAAAGAGAAAGATAATGGAAAAAATACAGTCAAGCATTTTAAAGCTGGTGTAATTCTATAAAAAGGACTGTGAATTCATGGAGGGAAGGAGATGAACATGCTGTTCACCTGTAGCTCTGCAGTATAATTTTCATATCAAGTGTTAATGACAGGTAACCTCCCTAGAGATTTATTCATTCATTTTCTTCCAGGTACAGCATATTAGCCGAAGACTTTTCTGCACAGCCACATTGCTATGATGTGAATTACAATTAATGCTAAGCAGCCAGGGGTTGTTTGTTAGATTATTAGAGCCAGTGAAGCTGAATGACTCATTCTATGCTATTTACAGAAGGAAGGCAAGCAATTCATCACAGAACAGATGTTAATGGTAGGCTACCTGGATCCCTATAGAGGAACGTCGACTCTTAAGAAACTCCTCTGCTTTTGTCACTAAAATGGCCTTGTCACTGGTTCGTATTGAGGTGCTCTGGCTCTCGGACGCGTGGCGTTGCGCAGCCGCAGTTTCCAAGGCGAGATTCATGGCCTTGTTACTGTCCAAACTGTCAGTGGAGTTGTACATCCCTCGCCCATCCTGCGGCCACGGGGAAATCCTCTGAGTCCGGCTGTCGTGATATGCGTCCTGCGTGGATTCTGTGCTGCTTTGTGCCGTGACTGAGATCAGTGGCTTGGAAGTGGTACGAGGGGGTACCGGTGGCGGTGTTTTTTTGTAACTTGTGTAAGTTACAGCTATGGAAAGAATTAAAAAAAAAAAAAAAAAAAGATTAATCTGATGGAAATTTCAAAACAGAAATCACCTTAACATTAAGATTATACTAATTAAAAATTAAGACGGTGCAACATAGTGCTCTTTGTGAACCTCACTATTAGTTTAAAGTGTCTCTCAGAGTCAGGTAGGTATCCACAGCAACATTTTATTTCAACCAGGGAGCAAGGGGTAGAAATGGGAGTCCCAGATTACAGTGAAGATGAAAGAGAGTTAGTGAGGATTTGTGTGTGTTAATACTTGTGCTGGGTGGGTACACAGTGGGGCTTCTGAGGTTGTTTCTGCGTGAGGTAAAGCTGATAAGAGAAATAAAGGAGGATTTTTTTTTTCCTTCTTGTTATCATCTGAACTGTGGCCTCTGAATTGATACAGGATATTAAGCAAATAGCATCAATACACTGGAACAAAATATTATTCAGCAACTTCTACTTTACAGTATGCCACACCTTAAACTTTAAAAATACTTCCAGTTATACTGGCTGGAATTAGGCAGGGTTGGCTGCTTAGACAAGAAGAATATGTTTTAAAAAAATCCACAATATGGTTAATAAAAGGAAATTTCAGACATGCAAAAAATGTTGCAATATATGCAAAGCTACAAGATACTTAGTCAACAAGCGGAAAATACAATACCAAAAGATGTGACTTTTTATCTATTATCCTTCAGTAAGCCTTAAATCCTTAGAACAAACATTGAAGGGGGATATACTCAAATGCAAAGAATATGAAAATATAGATATAAAAATGGGTATGAAACTCTGGGAGAACTGGATACACATGAGCAGAACTAAGACTTTTAGTATGATGAGCAGAACAGGTCAGAGGCTGGTTTAACATAGATTCTGTTTTATGGGGAAAGGCTCAATAAAACATCCAAGAAAGCTCTACAGATGCAGAATTGTGCCAATATTGCTTCCTTACAAAACTGTAGAGATTTCATAGAGATAGATATTTAGCCATTAATATCACACAGCTGAATTTTCTAATTATCTAAGCCTGCTATACTTTTTTTTTTTTTTTTTTTTTTGTACTAATAAGAGCATTTCTGTTATGGAAGTCTTTTTTCCCCAAAGCACATATAATTATAATTCATTAAATTAGCAACTGATACAAAAATGCATCACGATATAGCTTTCCATATTCCTGTACAGGAAAATCAAGGCCAATTGATTTCTTGTATAATTGCAGGAAGATAAAGAAAACTATGATGTTTCCCTGTATCAATAATGCTGAAATAGCATAATGTACACATGCAGAGATCAGGATAATGAACGACTTAAGGAAAAGGTTTGCCTTTTTCTGGTGGTGTTAAATGCATTGGACATTGCAACAATGGCTCAGGAAACCTTGGAATCGGGGTTAGTTGAGTCCAAAAGGGATTCTACAAGAGTTCCTCTTCCCATTACACAAATAGGGGCTGATGAGCAATGAAGTCAGAAGGAGCGCCTCTCCCATTCTGCTTTTTGATAGGAGGCTATTTACAGCTCTCTGGAGAGAAGAGACCAGTTTAGGAATTTGCTGATACCTGGGACTGCTAAGCCCGTATCGCCAGGCTAGCCTATGGGAAAAGTGAGCCGAGACAAGATTACTCTTAAATGTTGACGTGTGATAATAATGAATAAAAGGGTGATCATAACTAAAAGAGAGTGAAGCAGAGCTAGGAAGTGAAAACCTTCATTTGAAGCATGTTTTGAATTACTCTGATGCCACTCATTTCTGGTAGAGATTTAAAGAGAGTCTTGCTCTGAGCTAAATTGCTCTAACAGAGTAAAACACGTGAAAACATGCTCTTCAGATTCTGAGACACTGTGCTTTTTTTGAAGTGCTGTTTTGTTGCCCTATCACCAATCTTATCTCCTGTCAGTTTTGTAACCAGCAGTTAAGAAGAAAGAAAAACTCAATATTTTTTCAGACGCTTTAGGGAATACGGAAAGTTCATGAAAGAAGGGAGAGGCTGTAAAGCTTGGAAATGAAGACAGTGTCTTATGAGCTCAAGTAATGGCTCTAAGGAATCGTTTCCACTAAGAGGGTTGCCATAACGCTGCTCCCTCGCCTCCCCCCTGCAAATGTAGATGCAAGTGATCAAAGTGCTGGGAAACGTTAGAAATAGAGACAATGGGGTGAAATAGGGTGAGTGAAATCCAGAACAGGAAGATATTTCTACCTATAACATAGGACAGATTATCACTGTTGTAACTAATTTACTGGGTTTTGCTGTCTATCTTCATGCAAAAGAACAGCAGTGAATAATGAAACATATGGTAAATGTGATAATGAAACATCACAAGCAAGTATATCCTACTACTCGGGCAGCAGACCACTTCTCTCTCTAATGAATATCAATGTCAAACTTCTGTTGCAACCCTTCATAGCTAACTTAATCTTCATTTACATTTCTAAAAAGAAAAATTCTCCTTGTGGCAAAACCAAAACAGCCACTTTCTTTTCTTTTCTTTCCTTTCCTTTTTTTTTTTCCTTCCCATTTCCTTCAGGATTGAATATTTTATTCTGGAAATTTCTGATTGTTTCAGTGGAGTGACATGTCTTAAACCCACCAGGTATTACAGTTACTGCAGTATTCTGGCAAGCATTTGATCATGAGCACTAAACAGGAAATAAAAAATTTGCAGATGTTCAACAAGGAGAAGAAACCAGGAGAAAGACTGAAAGTTTGTGAGGAACTGGCTACATATTTACAGTGAAATGTGGCAGGAAGAAATCCGATTAATTTCTAAGCTACAGTCAGTCACAGAGATCAAATATTGAGCAAGGAATAAAAAAAATCCATCTTTACACAGTTAATGAGTTCATATCTGGAACAACAGTTTCAGAGCCACAGAAATCTGGGACTAATTGGAGACTGTAACAAAATCAGGTAAGAGGATGGAGGCATGAATTTGCGAGGCAAATCTTGCCATCAAATTCTATTTGCTTTAATCACTCACGCAGTTCTAGTGAAGTAAATGGGATAACTTACATGAATAATGTGACCAAGACTTGTCTTAGATAAACTCGGTATGTGTTGCTGACTTAAGAGATGACTACATAATAGATTAGGGGCTTGTTAAAGGAGAAAAGTAACCCTGTAAGCCATAGTTTACAGCTCATGCTTGGTCTTAGGTCTCAAATAAATATTGGCTTAAGGTCTGAAGCATGAAATTTTATATCACTTTCAAATTTTATTTTCCATTAATTATTACATCTGTAATGTTCCTGTTATCAGCAGTAACAGTTCCTGTTACCATGTCCAATTCTTGGCCCTAGCAGACCTACGTGCCATGTATTATACGTGGGAAGAAACAGTTCCTCTTCCTACCAGAAAATGAACTTCCTTTTCATTTATCATCCCTTTCTTACGCTGATGGACAGGAGCTCCTGTCAGCTTTGCATCATTCGCTACTTTGCAAATTTTATTGGCCTTAATGGTTATTAGTTCAAAGGAAGCACATAAATCCTCCTCAACGCTGATTCATGTCTTCCCCATTTTTTGGTCCATCATTGTACAAACTCCGGGTGGGTTTTGCCATCCCCGCAGGGAGGGCTGGTGCTGGGCAATGCAGCCCCAGGATGCCAAGCACCAGCCAAGACCAGTTGCTGGAGTAACTCCATCTGGGGCACTGGTGCTGAAAGCTGAACTGGGACAGAGAAGACTGGGATGGAGGATCCCTGTCCTCAGTCACAGCAGGACAATCTGGGTGCCAGAGCCAGCACAACATCTGGGTATGGGACAGCGCGAGGACTGGGGCGTGCGAAAGCAGAGCACCGGGGAGGCAGAGCTGCCATGGTGAGACTCTTAAATTGTGGACTTCAGCAGAAGCGGAGACTTCTGCTGAAGTATGTTTTGACATATAAAACATCAATTCTGGATAATCTTCTGTTGTTTCTGTGGCTTACAGAAGATGACCAAAGATTTCTGATTTCTTTAGTTTTCTGAGGAGTTTTGGTGTGCGTCTGCTGGGCACTCCTGATATTTCTCTCACCAATCCTGCTGCTGAGCAATGAGGCTGAAGCAAAGTAAAAGCAACAGCCTTCTTCCACCCTGTTAATCAATTTGTAAAATCTATGGCTGCTCTGAAATGCAAAAAAAAAAAAAAAAAAGGAAGTAGATGTCACAAGAGGTAAATGTATCTTTCTAATGTTTAAACTAAACAGAAGGAATTATGAAAAAGAAACTAAATTTTTCTCTCCATTTGTTTTCTATCTTAATATAGAAAGATAAATTTAATTTTTGCTTTTTTAAATAAAACAGGAAAAATATTTTTTTTGAGCTCATAAGATACAGTCTGTCTCCATCTGTTACCTTATAATCATCAACCAAAAATGATAAAAATGGTAAAACCCTGTTCTAATTCTAAACTACATGATTTCCATTTGAATCAAAGTATTAACTATTGAGGTACTTGTTCCACTTCAACATAAAGATGTACAATCGGCTCTGCTGGATTTTCCTTTATGGAAGGATATTGTTAGAGAAAACAAAATGGTTCAGTGCCGCTTCATTGTGGGCTAGACTAAACGATGATGAAAACCAGGTATAAATTGTTTAGGAGAAAGGAGCAGGTAGCAATGCAGCGTAACATGCATTAATTTGTCACTCAGGCAGGAAAAAGTGTAACACATCAATTTGTTTTTGTAAGAATCATTGCCTTTCTGTAAGGACCGCAGTGCCCATTTATGCCAGTTCCAGATATCTTCTCCTAGCAAAACTAACATTTGATACCTTAACTGCCAGATGACCCTCGCGTATACAGGATTGCCTATTGGTGCTGAATTTGGCACAGAGATGGCTACAAGGGACCTGTTCTGTAAGCTGCATTTATTTCTCTTTTGTGCTTTGTGATGCCAGCTGGGAAGCACCAGTCAGAACCAGAGTATCGGGCATTACGGCAATACTGCGGAGCAACCAAGAAGGCAATCCCAGCACTGAAAAACTCGCAATTTGATGGTTTGCACACATAAAATAGAAATCCAGTGCAAGTCTCCTGATAACTCATAAGTAATAGCAATTTTTTTATTTAATTGATATACCTGGAAGCAGAATATCCCTCTTAATCTACACTGCATTTGACTAAACTTGTTTAAGGTTACTTTTGCTACAGCCATAGAAATAAGTCAGTTACTCTGCCCATATTTCAGTGCCAACACAGTTCGTTCTAGAAATAAAATGACTAAAATAATTCAATTTAGATATACCTTCGGGTTATCCATAGCGATTCACAGACAAAAGGCAGAAGGAGAGACGTGATATATTTGATGAAATATCAGTGGCCGTAGGTGACATTCAGAACACCTTTCAAAAGGCAGCCTTTTAATAAATCACTGCTGTTGGTCCATTTGCAAGACAGAGTCACCTGAGGGGTTTTTACAAATCAATATAACCACTAAGCACTTAGTCAAAATAACATTATTTAGGCTGAGATCACAAAGTTAACTGGATGATGAATTTACATGAAAGCACCATCAATTAAAGGAAACGGTTATCCCTTATGACACATGACAGGAGTAAACTGGATTTTCTGTTTTGTAAGGAGGTTTATTCAGAAGGAGGATAATTACTCTGCAGGGAGTGTGGGGCTGCCCTGGAGGCAGAGCTCCCAGGGGCATGTTGCTGCAAGCCGACAGGGCTTCTCTGAGGAACCACAGCAGACTCCCAGGCTGATGCTAGATCTGCTTTGCCCAGGGAAGGTGAATGCTAACCCCGAAACCATTTCAAAATGGTTTCAAAATGATCTTCTCATTAAATCTAATCCTGTATGAAAAGAGAATTCAGTTGTTAGTATTGTCTTCTGACCATCATGAACACTGTTCTAGCCAAAGTTTTCACAGTCCCAGCTAACATGGCTGTCCTTCAAATGCCCTGAAATCTCTTCACTCTTCTCCATCATGGTCATCAGGACCTCCAAGCTATTCTTAAAATAAAAATGTACATGTATGAATAACAGTTACTTTTCAAAACAAAGAATGATTAACATTAAAAGACCATTAAATCAAAGGGTACTTCTAAGAAAAAAGTATCAGCGACTGAAAGAGTTTATTTCCCACAAAAAGAATGAACTCTTTGATGATTTTTCTACCAAGCCATGGATGTCAAAAATAAGAATACAAGTCCCTATTTAGAAGAGAGGATGTTGGGACACATGTATTTTTTTGTATGCCTATTGTCAGCTTCCATTATACACTGGTCTCTGATGCCAAACATAATTTAAAGGAGACTGTAGTGTCAAACAGGCCTGTTCAATTTTTACAAAGCACATCTCGCTTTTCCTAAAGTCAAATTCTGAAATGTTAGAAAGGGGTTTCCTTCTTGGATCAGTAATACCTTTAAAGTTCAGTCATAACAAGATGATTTAGAAATGCTTAGTTTTGACATGGCTACTTAATTAAGAAAAAGTGATCCGGGGAAAAGGTTAAAGGAAATTTGTTTGGATCCAAGTCTGTCATTTTTGATGTGTGCCATCAGTGGCCACCTCAAAGACCTACACTAGTGATTTGGGGTCTATTTTCTCTTTTCAATGCTCTTTTCAATGTATTTGCTCAAGTTCTACACTGAAAAAAATGTTTTTCTCCATTACCTGACCCTAGGCAGTGCTAACTGAATGTAAATGAAAGTCATAGAATCGTTTAGGTTGGAAAAGACCTCTAAGATAACCAAGTCCAACCGTTAACCTAGCACTGCCAAGTCCACCACTAAACCGTGTCCCTAAGCACTACATCTACACATCTTTTAAATACCTGCAGGGATGGTGACTCCACCACTTCCCCGGGGCAGCCTCTTCCAGGACTTGACAGCCCTTTCAGAGAAGAAATTGTTACTAATATCCCACCTCTCTCCAGCCTCCTTTCAGGTAGCTGTAGAGAGCGAGAAGGTCTCCCCTCAGTCTCCTTTCCTCCAGGCTAAACAACCCCAGTTCCCTCAGCCGCTCCTCATAGGGCTTGGGCTCCAGACCCTTCACCAGCTTCGTTGCCCGTCTCTGGACACGCTCCAGCACCTCAATGTAGTGAGGGGCCCAGAAGTGAACCCAGCACTCGAGGTGCGGCCTCACCAGTGCCGAGTACAGGGGCACTATCACCTCCCTGGTCCTGCTGGCTGCATCATTCCTGATACAAAGTCATTCAAAATACTTCTTGAACACACCCACTTTGCACTTTAATTTAAATATTGGCTGTATGTGAGTGTAGGGCCTGTGAGGAGGCCATGTCACTTTCTCATACAGTCCAGGCTCCACCAGCCCTTTTCTTTGCGGATCCCTGGATTGGTCTATGTCTTTGCTTGTTGCTTTGCTAGTGAAAGATCCTGACATTTCTAAGGGCTTTTCATGTTCAAGAGTTTCTCCATTTGTAAGGTTATGAGAGCACTGTAGTGATGTTCAAGCCTTGCAAAAACAGTCATTAAAACTTACCAATGTCAAACTGTGCTTGAAAGACAAGAGAGAATTTTGTTTTAAATTAAGTTAATGCTTTTATTCAAATCTTGGATAGATTTTCCTCAAACATAATCAGAGATACTTTAGTTATTAACCTAGCTTACTGCTTCTTCCCTTTTTTTCATTCAGCTCTTCATGATGAATCCAGAGCAGTAAAATGACGAGGTAGTTTCTCAGTAGAGAGTCTTTTTGAGCTTGGATATCCATGAAAAGATCCCTGTTTTTTGCTTTCCAGATTAAGCAGTAAGAAACAGTGATATATTCACAGTGATATTTTGGTGAGATATTTTCTTGGAAAGACTGCTTACACCCAGATGAGTTTTATCAACACAGTTTATATGATGGGTTTATATGATGGATAAACTACATTATCCAAAGCGTTGTCTGGGTGGTAGGTATCTGTAACTTCCTAACCTATTTTCCTGATGGGTCATTTCACATGTATTATGTTTAGGTAAACCTGGATATTCATTACACCCTAAAGTCAGATGTTAATTGATGGTCTCATGTTGCCATAGTCCATGGGGGTAAAATGCTGCATTTATCTGGTGTCAGTTTTTTAAGTAGGGTCTTTTAGTAAAAATGAATTCTATAATACCTTCAAGACAGTATTAGAAAACTATATATGGGAATCCATCTCACCTCACATTAGTCACTTAAAAACCAGTCATGTAAAGTCTAAGTTAGTTGTCTGATCTCTTTTAGAATTACTGGGAGAAAAATAAGCAATTCTGGGGGCAATACTCACCCATCTTGTATGCTTATTTTACCAGGAAATGAATCATCCTATACAGGTGCCCACTTTTCTCTGTCAGCCATAAAGGGAAGTAAGGATAACCAGCTCAGATCAGGTTATGTAATTTTGAAATGCCTAAAGGGGTGAGATGATATACTCCATCCAAACGTTCTCTCCCTGTGACAGTACTAGTAGGTCCCTGGTATGCAATGGGACATAACATCTTCTGTCTTCCATTAACTCTGTTCATTGGAAAGGTGGGAGCTTCATCTCCTCTTCTCCACGTCCCTGTGAACTGGCTGTTAAAGCAAGCCTGAGCAGAAGCTGCGTGCATTAATGACTGAATCCTAATTATAGAATCATAGAATGGTAGAAACATAGAAGGGTTTGGGTTGGAAGGGACCTTGAGGATCACCTAGTGCCAACCCCCCCGTCAGGGATGGGCAGGGACACCTTCCACTAGACCAGGTTGCTTGGAGACTTGTCCAACCTGGCCTTGAACCCTTCCAGGGATGGGGCATCC
>KL284074.1:2357-13224 GCA_000699545.1 Podiceps cristatus
ACAGATTCAAGATATTAGCATTTGTATCTAAGCACCACTACAAGCTGATTATATTTACTACACTGGTCCAAGACGTGATTGATTGAACGAATTGTAGCAACTGAAGGCAAATTCAGAAAGGAAATACAAAATAAGTTGATGAATAAAAGGTTACAAACCACATGCAGTCATATGGATGCAAACCATGACTTTGAAGTGTTTTGAAGATAATTTTATACAGGTGAATTTTTAGACATGTATCCCTTTGGATGGGAATTCTTTTAGGGTAAAAAAATCAAGCAAAATGAAACAGAGTATGGTTTAAGGAACTGGATCTGAACACCCCATGCTCTACCACCATTGTATCTGGTGCAAACACAGTACGTCATGAGTGTGTTTGTGCTCAACATTAACTACATTTTGGCAAATTTTGGTACACAAATTTTGGTAAGTTGTTTCAAGGCAACTTTTTTAATATCAAAATTTGCTTTGTATTTCCTGGATTTTTCAGCAGAACTGTTCACTGATTTGACACAAAATCATAAGAAGTTTTTTCCTACTTATTCTGAAACTTTAGATATCAACAATAGACTAAAGAGCAAATCCAGAAAATAGTCAGCTCTTCTTTTAACAGCAGCAGTAGATAACTTCAGTCCTTATCCTTACATAATGATCTGTGAAATGGAGTATATGTAAATCTGGTTTATTATGTGAAAACTATTTTTTGGCCTACCTCTATATAAACTTAACCTCTCATTCCAGTCATACCTACCTCATACCAGTCCTGATCCCTACTAGTGAAAAAAACAGCATAATATAATGGACACTAACACCACTGTCTACTTAAAAAACAGATTACTACTTGGTATTTAGGGAGATTTACTATTAATTTCAGCGAGAAGATTGTCAGATAAGAGCACTCTAACTACAAAACCTACTTCACATTCTAACTAAATAACCAAATAATCCATAGTTTAGAATATGTTTATGCCAGGTTTACAGTTATTTTTTTAAATCTTATGCAGTTAAGTTTTCAAATCCTGTAGGCACTAAGGAAAATAAGATTGTTCATCATAATTTTATTCTTCAAGCAGAGATTGCAGTCCACAATGACAACATGATGAAGAGACACATTACATCTTTAATAAAAAGTCTAGGTTCTTAAGTGGCAGAAACATTTCGACAAAATGTCACTGTCGTCTCTTTTAATACGTTTTGATGAATTATATCTATTTCTGAAGACAGCTCACTATGTGAAGCTGTATTTAAAATTTATCTTATCATTCCATAGCATTATTCTTAAATAACTATGTCCACCATTTAGTAGGTACCAAAATACCTGATTAGTGTTCAAGACCAAAACTATCATGTGATAAAGAGGGATCAGACTGCTTTTATATATACATTTACCTCAAAGAACCCCACACTGAATGCATTATGCTTTTGACTGGATCTAATTATGATGGAAGGTGCTGCTTACTTTCAGTTAGAGATCTGAATTACATAGAATTACTAATAGGATTATGTTTAACCACTTACTATCCTCAGATGCTTCAATGACAAAAACCAAATTTGAATGACATATTGAACCATTGAAAATGTGATAATAAAGCAAATCTATCATTAGAAACATGCATTTTGTCTTTGAACATTACTGTAATGCATGTTTCATAATTTTTTACCATTTATTGAAAATAATTAATTTATAACATATCAGTGCCAGAAATGAACATTATTAACTATTGCTCAAGTAAATCTATAAATGGAGGGATTTTACCCTTGAAGTTTTCTTCAAAATGCATTTTTCCACATTCATTTCACTAATATTGAACCACATCTGTAAAAAATATAAGATTTTAACAGAAACAATTCTGTTCCCCATACCCCTCAATTCTTTCTGTCTTAGTAGTGATGCATGAAATATTAATTGAAACAGAATTCTTTGGGTTCCTTCTTTCATTTTGGGTCACAGCTACATTTGATAGTAGATTTGCGAACTAGGGAGAGATTATCATTAATCCTTTGAGGATTAAAGAAGGAAGCTGAATAATTGATAACTTTTATTTTTCTGGGTTACTTTGGCTTGATTTTTTTCCACAGTCATGAATTAAATCTCATTAGTGAGAAAGTTTTATCTTAACCTTACTCCAAGTCTGAAAAGCTAGAGTATCAGCTTCAGAGTTTTCTTCTGAGACATTGAATTGATGAATGTAAGAGAAATTATTAACATAGCTTTCATTGTAAGATAGAAAGAACATAAGGAATAAGTGACAAACATTGTAAATGTAAAAGGATGGCACAACTAGACATATTGAACATGTTTTCTGGACAAATAAGCTGATTTAGGCCCTTTGGAGGGCCATGAAATTTTTTCCACTTACTTTAGCAAGTTTCAGATTTTTTTTTTTTTTTAATGAACTAATTGAGAATTTTTTATTGCATTTGTTGCACCAAGTAGAAGAGTTATAATTTTTTTCAGGGATAAAACATATGAAATCTAGGGTAAGATGACTTCTCTATGACTTGCACATTTCTCTACAGACTGTTAGGGAATGGTAGAGTCTGTGGATGACATCTCCTCTGACCTTCAAGTAACTGCAGTACAGCTGAGGTCGGTATTCATGGGGCAAAAGGTTCTTCTAAACTTAAATGCTACAATAAATCACATAGGCATAGGCATAGTAAACCAGATTTGCAGTTCATTTTTTGCAGTTCATCGAATCCATTATCTTGTCTCAGTGGCCTGCAATAGTGGTTTCAGAGGAGGAGCGAAAGATACACCATCTATTTCTAAGAAGTGTAGGTTGTAAAAGCTGGCTTTTACTCTGCCTTCCCAAAAGCATTCCCCTTGGCATTTCGAGGTACTGAATAAAGTGCCTGGCACATGGACAAGATCTGTAAAATCTCATTGGACTTTATTCATACTTTGCAATTAAGGTGTAATTATGTTGCTTTCAGTGAAATGCTGATGTTGAGCTGAGCTCTTCAGAGCTGAGAATACCTTACGATGTTTTCTTTTTCTCTATTAATAGAGTTTTGGAACAGATAAGAAGATGTTACAGTTGAAGCAGGAGGCTGGGAGTTAAACTTCTGCTTTTGGATGCTCTGAAGCCTTCTTACATAACTATAGGCAAAACACTGTCTCTGTTTTCCTGAATTAAACTGAGTCTGAAATTTAGTTTAAGTAACTCAAATTCCCATATGCTTAGCTTTTTAACAAATGTAGAAGTTCTGGAGGTATGTCTTTTAATCATGGAAAGTGCTGTTCTCATTGCACAGCTAATACAACCACAAGAAGAAATGTGGACTCTTTTCGGCAAGTAGTTATGAACAGATTTCCTATCCTAGTTTCAATTTCATAATCTTCAGTATCAACTGAGGTGGGGGACTCAGAAACAGAGTTTGGCATCCAAAACACAGGCAGTATTTGAAAGGCTAAAAGCAGCTAGGGAGTGAAAGAAAGAAAATTCAGTCTGAGAGCCATTGTGAGGTTCCAAGTTGGCCTGAAACTCTCTCTTCTTACATTGTTATTTCTTAGATTGTAACTGGACCTTGAGTTTTTCTCTTCCATAAAATAATACAGTTTTCTTGCAATAGAGAATCAACAATTTACCTAGCAATCGCACAAGGAACACTATTGAAGAAAAATTTGTAACAAAAGAGCTTACAGAATTTGCTGCAATTTTTTCCTTGAGCGCCCTGTGCCTTTTCTACCTCCACTGTAACTTTACTGGTAAATTAGAACAAAATAAACAAAGGCTAGGCAATGCATTTGATAGACTCATACACTTCCATGATCTAACTTTGTTACAAGACTGATAATTATACAATTGTTCCTCTGTTTCATTCAGAATATTTAGGGCAATAGCTGTAATTGTGATGAATTGAAACATTGGTTGCTGTTATAGCACCTTGTTCTGTCATTTACAAACATTATGGGTTAATGATATCTGGTGGTAGTAATATGCTTTGCAGTCTTCTCTGTCACCTTCCATTAGAAAAACAAACAAACAAACAAACAAAACAAACAAAAAACCCCCAAAAAAATTCCCAAAACCAAACACCACCAGCTTATTTCCATGTGTGTGACTGTCAGCATCTTGTCCAGACCTCTTGGTTTTATTTCTGTACAGATCACTGCTGACTGCTTTTCAACACTTTGAGAGCTGGTGCTTAATTCCACTTATTGCCAGTTTTCCTTATCTCTTGTGTCACATATTGCTTTTGCTTTTGAAATGTAATCTTTTGGACTAGAGAGAGAGAATTCATAATTTAACACCAACAGAGAGAAATATTTACCAGAGGTCTTTGTTTGTTTTGGTTTTTTTTTTTTGTTTGTTTGTGTTTTTTTGGTTTTGGTTTGGTTTTTTTTTTTTTGGTGTGTGTGGTTTTTTTTTTTTTTTTTTTTTTCTTATTGTCTTTTGTTTGTTGGTTTGGTTTGGTTGGGATTTTGTTAAGTTTTATGTTTCTCTAATGATTTCTACAAAACATATGACTGAACTGTGATTCACACATGTAGAAGGGAATAACTCAGGCACCTGGTTTCATCAGTGGTCACTGGGTCAATAATTTATTCTTTCCTGATGGACATAGTACTAAAGCATTTATCCACTTCCAGTTCTTTTGTAGACAAGATGGCATTTGGTTACCCTTGGAACTGAGCTGTTCACAGACATTAAACTTACCCACCAGAATTCTTTATAACATTGTCAGATCTTCCTTAAAGTGACCTACTGAGTTATATTTAGGTGGAATGATTGTGATAACCTTGTATTTTGCCATTATTGCTTTTTTTTTTTTTTTTTTTTTTTAAGGTGTAAAAATAAACTAGGAAGGTGAGAGTATTTTTGCTTGAATTGTTTTCCCATTTCTGTTTGGTTTTAACTGGTGGATTTAAATGCTAGTGTCCCCAATGTCTTAGAGAAACAGTATGTTGCAGCACACATACCTTAACAAAGGGAATGGGAAGGCAGAAGTTGAATCAGTTATTGTACAAGTTAATAGCTATTCCTTCAGAGTGATGAATAAATCATTAAATTTACAGTGCTTTATAGACAACAAGATGTCTATAAACATAGCCAATGTTTATACTCTCAGATCAGGCTCAGGACTTAAGGTAAGTATATTACATGTCTTAAAAAGAACAACTGTTTCAAGCTGCTTTCAACAGATATAAAGTAGTTATCTGATATTACATTAATTTCTGTGACATCATTCTGTTTTCCTCATTTCTCTCTGATGAATAAGACATCCAGGTTAGATAGAGTTTTGATATCTATTACAAAAGAAAATAAAAAAATAAAAAACCAAAACCAAACCAACCAAGCAAATAAAACCACAAAAAAAACCTATCGTTTATCCTATATGGTTTATAAAGGAGACTGGCAAGTTTTTTAACATGTTAGCTTTGACATACAGAGGAACTTCTTGACAAACTGCAAACAGATGACAGAAAAATGTATGTAGAGCCTGCCTATTAGAAGTTAGTACCAAAGTTCTGACTGTTCAAAAGTGCAGTATATGGTCAGGTGTTCTGGAGAGCTGCTCTGCAAAGGTGTGCATGGTAAAGTGAGAGACTGAGCAGAGGCCAATGCTAAGGAACTCAGTGAAATGTAACACAGGTCAAATCATGCTAGTTGCTTTATTTTAATGGAAAATTGAAAAGGAACTCTGTTACAGACCTGTAAGAAGTTGTTCAGCTGATCACGTCTTCTCTGCACTGTGCACTACAAAAGGGTGCAGAAGACAAAGAATGAAAACCACTAGGCTTTTATCTGGGGTTTGTTCTTTTCTTTTTCTTCCCTCCTCCAGAAAAAATGCACTTGAATAAACAATCTTAGACAATACACAATTACAAATCTGAAATTCTTATGTTTTAGAAACTGATTCAGGTAAGGTTTACATGTTCCAGTTAATTCTTTGCAAATGCCACCTTTGAAAATACTTCAGGGTTCGTAGTAACTTTTTAGAGATTCTATAGGTGGTTCAGTTGTAAAAAATCAGGATACTTTAACTTTCAGGCAATCACTTCTGGGTAAAAAGAAAAAAAAAAAAAAGAGAGAATGTCGATCACATGTATTGTAATGAGTATGACAAAATTTCTTAAAATACTGATCCACAGATAACACGGATGACCTTGTTGTCATCAATTAAACTTGGTGGGATGAATCCCATGATTGCAGTGTGGCGATCGATGGTCACAGGCTGCTCAGAAGGGACAGGCAAGGAGGGAGGGGTGGAGGCATTTCCCTCTACACCAAGGAATGGATAGAGTATGAGGGTCTTTCTCTGAAGAACAGCCACTAGCAGGTTGAAAGCTTATGAGTAAGAATCAGAGACCAAGGCAACAAATGGAACCTTGTGGTTGGTGTCTACCACAGGCCACCCAACCAAGGGGAGCCTATTGACGAAGCCTTCTTGCTCCAGCTGCAGGAGGCATCATGCTCGCAGGCTCTTGTCCTGCTGCGGGACTTCAACCACCCCAACATCTGCTGGGAAAGCAGCACAGTGATATGTAGGCAAACCAGGAGACTCCTGGAATGCATGGCAGACAGCTTCTTGAGCCAAGTGTTAGGTAGCCCTAGACGAAGGGATGCTATACTGGACCTGATGGTCACCAACATGGGCAAGCTAATTGGTAACGTCAAGATTGGAGGCAGCCTGGGATACAGTGATCATGCACTGGTGAAGTTCACCATCATGAGGGAGATAAGACTGGCAAAGAGTAAGGTCAGGACTCTGAATTTTATGAAATCAAACTTCCAGCTCTTCAAGGAGTTACTCAATAGGACACACTGGAAAACTGCCCTCTGGGGCAAGGGAGCAGAACAGAGCTGGCAGATCTTCAAGGATGCTTTTCATAGAGCGTAGGAACTCTCAGCCCCCAAAAGTAGGAAACTGGGAAAAGAAGGCAGGAAACCAGCATGGCTGAGTCAAGTGCTGTTGGTCAAAGTAAAGAGTAAAAGGGAAATGTACAAGCAGTGGAAGCAGGGATGGGTGTCCTGGAAAGGGTACAGAGAGGCTGCCCGGATGGAGCAGAGATGGAGTCAGGAATGTCAAGGTGCAGGTGGAGCTGAACTTGGCAAGGGAAACCAAGAATAACAAAAAGGACTTCTTCAGGTATATCAACCAGAAAAGGAAGGAAAAAGAAAGCTTTCCTCCCATTAGAAGCAGGACTGGCAAACTGATAACAATGAATGTGGAGAAAGTTGAGGTACTTAAAGACTTTTTTTGCCTCAGTCTTCACTGGTGACCTCTCTTCCCACACCTCTCAAATAGATGGACTGCATAACAGGGTCTGGGGGAGCAAGTGCCTCCCACTGTAACAGAAGATCAGGTTTGTGATCACCTGAGGTCCATATTGTGACCAGTACTCTCTAACATCTTTATCAATGACATAGGCACTGGGATTGAGTGTACCCTCATCAAGTTTGTGAATGACACCAAGCTGAGTGGTGCAGTGGACATGCCTGAGGGATGGGATGCCATCCAAAGAGACCTGGACAGGCTCAAGAGGTGGGCCTGAGTGAACCTCATGAAGTTCAACAAGGACAAATGCAAGGTCCTGCACTTGGGTTGAAGCAGGTACCAATGGTATCAATGCAGGCTAGGGGATGAAGGGATTGAGAGCAGTGCTGCTGAGAAGGAGTTGGGGATACTGGTGGATGAAAATCTGGACATGAGCTGGAAATTTGTGTTTGCAGCCTACAAGGCCAGATATACCCTGGGCTGCATCACAAGCAGTGGCCAGCAGGTCGAGGGAGGTGATTCTGCCCCTCTCCTCTGGTGAGACCTCACCTGGAATGCTCTGTTCAGCTCTGGAACCCACAGCACAAGAGAGATATGGACCTGTTGGAGCAGGTCCAGAGGAAGGCCACAAAAATGATCAGAAGGCTGGAGCACCTCTCCTATGAGGATAGGCTGAGAAAGTTGGGGTTACTCAGCCTGGAGAAAAGAAGGCTCCAGGGAGATGTAATTACGGCCTTCCAGTACTTAAAGAGGGCCTATAAGAAAGATGGAGTAAAACTTTTTAGCAGGGCCTGTAGTGACAGGAGAAAGGGGAACAGTTTTAAACTTAAAGAGGGAAGATATAGGGCAGAAATGTAAGGAAGAATATGGAAGAAATATAAGGATGACAATGGTGAAGCACTGGAACAGGTTGCCCAGAGAAGTGGTAGAAGCCCCATCCCTGGATACATTCAACAGCCAGGTTGGATGTGGCTCTGGGCAACTTGATCTAGTTGCAGATGGCCCTGCTCATGGCAGGGGGTTTGGACTAGATGACCTTTAGAGGTCCCTTCCAGCCCAGATTATTCTATGGTTCTATGATTCTATGAACATTTAACAATTCAATTCTAACATCCAAGAGTAAACTGATCATCATTTAGAGTGCTACTGTTCTTTTGTAATGACATCACAAAAGTCTATGCAATGAACTTAAGTTCATATTCATCTTCCACCTCGTCTGCCCTGGGAAATGGCAGGGCACTGCTTTGATGGACTCGTGGTAGGCTGCTCAGAAGCAGTTTTGATGGGGCGAAGGAGGAAGCTTTTTACAGACTCTTCAACCACAGAAAGAGTCTGTGATGTAGCAGCTGTCTAGGGAAAGCTGTCCATGTCAAAGAGGAATGCAAGGGGTATCCAGGGGAATACATGACAAAAAAAACCCTTGAGAGAACTTAAACAGAACCGAAATCTACCAAACCTACCCTTTTCAGTTCTTTAGCTCTAGAACCTAACTCTCATCAAATCATTTCTGCAAATGAAGAGACCCCTTTCTCACCACTTGCTGGCAGCACAAAGTTAATATTCAAATAGTAATATCACAATAATGATTTTAGAAGGATTTCATGAAGGATAAAAGAAAAAAATCGTGCATGACACAAAGTTTTCATTGAACTGTCCCTGTTTAAGGAACTTATCCCTTGGTTTAAAAAAATCATATATAAATTTGTAGCAACTAATACTTGCACAGTTTAATGATCATAACAACAGTATACATGTATAAAATGCTTTGATCCTTGCAACAAATAAGAAAATATTACATATTCGTGTTGAATTGTAATCAAATATCTGTACAATCTCACTGGAATTCCAAAGTACACTATTTACATATTTACCTGGCAGTTTAGCACTGGGCTGAAAAGACAGTAATACTGTGCTAGTTTTGGCTGAAGTATGTAATGTAATCTAGTTGATCCTGCAGGATACTTATACCTGGTTAAAACATGGCTATTTTTACCTGGGTAAAAATATTATACCTGGGTATTTTTCAGCGCAAACCACCAAACTAATCAGTTTCATTCATGCTAGATGGGAGTAGTAGGGGAAATTTAACAATTTAAACTTTACATTTCTCATATACCAAATATGTACATGTGAATTTATTTTTTTTTGCCATCATTTATGTTTCTTGTTTTCTACACCAACAACGGTAGAATACATATTTTTTTTCTGTAGTGTAGCTATTCTAATTTCTTAAAATACAAGAGGGGAAAAAGAAAGCATATCAATGAGAAATTCAATAAGTTTGAGAGAGATTTTTTGGCTTTGTTTTCTTTTGTTTTAAATTCTAAATCAAAAGGAATCAGCAGTAATACTAAGAAAAGCTCTAGAGAATAAAATAAATACCTTAATATATATTTCAAACTATGTTTTTTTTTATCATCCATTTTTAGTGCTTTGATTTCTTCAGTGAGAAATAGGTCACCAGGAGTGGAGGCACATTACTAGTGGGAGAAGAAAGAATTAGAGAACTGTTTTAGATTTTGTCCACAACTTTAATACATATGATTCTACATTTCCAAAATAATTTCTACAAATGCTAGCTTGAGAGACTTCAATGAGAAAAAGTAAATCAAAGTTTGACATGGAATTCTGTGGCTCAAGAAGCTGGCTGTTATAACAAAACCCAGATACATTCAAGATCACCAGTATCATGGTACTAAATCAGACTTACTCTTAGCAAGAGCAATAATATTTTCTTGAAAAGGAGGATTACACACTTTAAACAGATTATTCCATCTGGGGGCAAGAGTGGGGAAATACCCACAATTTTTATTAGATTTGACTTAAAGGGAAATCTTTCTCCCATGAAAACACTGACATCTCACTCAAATTCTTTTGTCAAATTCTCATTTAAGACAGATACTGACTTCATAAAACTGCACTTCTTTTGTGATTTGGTTTTTGGTTTTGTTGTTTTGGTTTTGCTGCAGTGACCACGCGCTGGTGGAACTCATGATCCTGAGGGAAATGGGAATAACAAAGAGTATAGTCAGGACCCTGAGTTTTAGGAAAGCAAACTTCAGCTCTTCAAGGAGATAGTCAGAAGGACTCCCTGGGAAACGGTCCTCAGGACAGAACAGAGCTGGCAGATCTTTAAGGAGGTGATCCGCAGAGCGCAAGAGCTCTTGATCCCTAGGTGTAAGAAATCAGGCAAAGGGAAGAGACCTGTGTGTCCGAGACGAGAAATGCTGGTCAAACTGAGGAGGAAGAGGGAACTGCACAGGCAGTGGAAGCAGGGACAGGCATCCTGGGAAGAGTATAGGGACGCTGCCCAGTTGTGTAGGGATGGGGTCAGGAAGGCCAAGGCACAGCTGGAGGTAAACTTGGCAAGGGATGCAAAGAATAATAAGAAGGGTTTCTACAGGTATATCAGCTGGAAAAGGATGGTTAAAGAAAGCATACCCTCACTGATCAGGGAGACCAGCAAGCTGGTAACAGCAGATGAGGAGAAGGCTAAAGTACTCAACAGCTTTTTTGCCTCAGTCTTCACTGACAACCTCTCTTCTCACCCCTCCCAAGTCAATGGATGGCAGGAGGGGGACCGGGAGGGTAAAACCCCCCCATAGAAGGTCAGGTTCATGATCACCTGAGGAACCTGAAT
>JMFS01116059.1:0-10233 GCA_000699545.1 Podiceps cristatus
GGTGGGGGGAGGGGAGGGGGCGTGTCTGTCATATCAAAGCAAGTCCGTGGGAGATGCTGAAAAGGGCACCTGCTTATAGATGCTGGCTCAAACTATCAAAGAATCCAAAAAGTGCTTTATTGTGAAAATCTGTTATGTTTGGTAGAGATGATACCTACCTGAAGAATGGATGGTCCTTAGCCAAACTCAGCCTAGAATCTGAAGACGTAGTAATCCTGAGACATCTTAAAAGTACACTCTATCTTGAAACAAACTGGATAGAGCAGTGACTAAATCATAAACTAGCTTGTAGTACTAGTTTATGGAAACTTTAAAGAAAGGCTTTCTTTCTGTGCCATCTCAGTCAAGTGTAAAACATATTAGATGCTCTGTCTAAATTTTGGGGACCCAACTTTGAAGTGTTGGATGCCCAAGAACTGAGTGTATTCAGTAGACAATGAAGAACCTATTCTTTGAACAAAATTCTAGGTACAGTAAGAACAGGTATCTGGAGACAAAGGCACGCTGCAACATCAGAGTGCCTTTTTCAAATAACAAAGGACACCATAAATCCTCACCTTAAACCTGGTGATCCTAAAGAGTAAATCTTCAACCCAGGAACATATATCCCTCATGCAATTAAACAAATATAGCTAGGACATATCACGTGTTTAGCAGAGGCAACTCAGTGTTGCACATAACTATGAAAGCTGATTTGAACTAGGACTAAACTGACGTGACATGTTCCCCAGAATGTAGGAGCAGATGCCACCATGAGTCTTTTATTTACAGTAAGCAGAAGATGCTCCTGGTAGTTGCCTGGACAAACTAAAAGAGCACAAAAATTTACATTCTTAGCCAAAGTCTCCAGATACCTGCAGTCCATAAATCTAAACTCGTTTTTTCTCTCAGAAGTGGCTGTGATCATGAGGAAAGGTAGCAGCTGATAAATGTACAGAAATAAGACTGTCCTGCTGTTCCCTTGTTACTTTCTGTGGTCATGGGAAGCAGGACATGGAAGCACGGTCAGCTTCAGGATGGCTTCTCTTACAAGCAAAGAGGTTCAGGATGATTCTTGTCCAATGCCTTATTACTCTATTAGAAAGTTTAATCTCACTCTCCAAAAAGTAGACTCTCCTAACACGTGGCTCAGAAAACCAAAAATGACCTTTGCATGCGGTGTACCCATGAAAGGTTATCTCCACTGAGACAGAAATACGGAGCTTGAACATAAATCAGGGAAGGCTGTAGTTCAAAGTCAAAACTGAGATCACACTATCACTCATAGGCAGAATAGTGGATTCTGCTATTGAGGTTGTCCATGCTGCATGCTGTACGGTTGGAGAGAGATGCTTCCTATGCTCTCCACACTACCTTTCCCACATTCTTCATAAAGTAAACGATTGCCAACAAATAATGTATAGAAGATCATCTAATGCAGTATAAGAACCTAGGAAGATGGTTTTCTTCTTTCTGGCTTAATTTAACATAGCTCAGAATACTTTGCAATAATACCCTGATCCATACCTGATCTTTTATAAGGAGAAGCCAAAGATAGCCCATTACAATCCCCAGCATACCTCATGTATCGTATCAAGGATTAGACCACTTTACAAATGTTTACTTAGCTAATATATTAAAATCTGTCCATACCCGTTGGACCTCAAAGATTAGCTTAGCACAGGAGGAAAAATATTTGCATGATGTTTACACTACTTTTTAGTTGTCACGTGCATTCTGTGGAAATTATGGAGTACTTGTCCTGTCACTTGAAGGTATTAAAAAAAAATGAAATACTGGGAAATGACCCTCAGATTTGGCTCTCATCTGCCTGCAGTGATGATGGTGGTCTGCAGTGTTGAGAGGTTAGAGATTTCAGAAAGTATTTTCTGTCAAAGCAGTGGTATTGCTAAAAATAAAGTTCACTTAAGTGCATGTGGAAAGGAAGAAAATGTTGCTTTGGGTTTTAGGGATGGCAGAGCTATAAAATTAGTTATATCTACATGAGTTACAGGATTAAAATAATTCACTAACAATCCCCTTCACAATGATAACCAACCACCAAAATGTCAAACAAAAGGCTGGAAATCTTTATTGAGTCAGATGCTTGTCAGTCTTCTGACAAATGTGTGAGCTCTGGGTATTTTAGTCAGCAATTTCAGTAACAACCAAATGGCCTTTTGTACACTGAACATGAAGACAGCCTTCAATTGGCACAGAAAATAATAAATCTCAGGCTTTTGAACCTTTAATTCTCAGTCCTTTTTTTGGACATATTGGATGAGATAAATGGGAGCTTTACTGATCTCCTTGCTCACATTGATCCAGAATGTTACACTTTATTCAGAAATTTTATAAATGGCATGCCTCATTTAAAAATCTGGAAGTAAATGTTGCCTTCCAATGTAGGTCATCAGCACAATTCTCAGAACAACTTCAAGACAGCAGGCTGTATGCATGGCATAACAATGCTCATAAATAACTCCCAACTGGCAAAGGAGTGTACACTGCATTGAAATCCAGTTTGAGAGGTAAATTGGAAGTGTTCAGACCCCGAATGCTCTGAAGTTGGGTGCTTCGTAAACACGCTTTGCCAAAAGCAAAAAACATTTATCAGCTGTATCTTTGTGGGTAAAACCCTGCCAACCACAATCTGCTTTTTAAAAAAAAAAAAAAAAAAAAAAAAAAAAAAACACACAAAAAAAAACAACCAAAAAAAAAAAAACCCAACGGGTGATTTTTGTGGTTTTCTTTTCTCTCCAGAGCCACAAGAGGCAGATGAGGGACAAATTCAAACCAGACTAACAGGAAGTTTATCAGCAGTAGCTCTGCCAATTTGGTGAAATTATGCCAAGTTTACTGTAGATTCACACCATAGCTCTGATGAAAATCTTGGTATAAGGAACTCAATTGAGGAAAAGATACCAAAAGAGAATCTTATTTTCCAAAGCAAACTTCTGATAACCCTGATGCCTGATATTTTCTGTGACCAGAGGACAAAAGAGGTGGAGAAAAATAGACCATTTTAGGCATCTATTCCAATTACGATTATCCAGGAGAGGCACCCTCATATTGACAAGTCAACTTGCTGCTATTTTCATTACTCAGCACCTAACCTACGACTTCCTATTATCAGTGTATTAGAGGGGGGCAAATGAACCTACAGCACTCTTGGGAGCAGTAGCATGAGGTTGGCAGTTCTTAGCAGAAATCATTAAAAACCAAAAGTTTCAAAAAGAAGAAAAGAGTGATGACAGCCCTGGGGTAAGAAGGAAGTTTTGTCTCTGTGCCTGTTTAACAGTTGGCTGGCAACAGTAGTGGCAAATCCAGTCATCTCAGGGCCCAGGCGATATCTGGGCTCACAAAGGTGACATATTGCTCAGGTTTGCTTCCAGATGGCCCAGAAAGAATCATCTTGCAAGTCCAAAAGAGACTTGATTCAGGACCTCCTGCTGTCACTGCTGTCAATCAGTGCCCTGGTGATAAATTGTCTTAAGAGTTTGATTGAGACTGCTATTTCTTACATCGCCTAGAACAACTCTGTATTATATTATCTTCCCCCTGAATCTTTCAGAAATGCTGAATATAGCCTTATGAAAATTGAGTACATCTTAAGAAAGAGAACTTTTGGGTAATGAAACTTTTTCTAGACATTTTGGTCCTTTTAAAAAGTATATATCTGTAAAAAAAAGAAAAATCGGTAGCTACTGTAAAAGCTGCCTATGGACAAATTTGAGTCCTGTAACTCAATTTGTTCCTGTAACACAGCACACTAGAGTAGTAGTATTAAATCAGTAACATTTTTTTTTTTTTTTTTTCAGAATTTGGTGTCTCAAATTGCTTTTCTTCTTGTTTTAGAAAATAAATTTTCCAGCTTTCACAGTGTAAACTGACAGCCATTATAAACTGTCAGTAGGGCAAAAATATATTGATTTGCTTTCAGGACACTGAATCCCAGGCTGAAGTGCATACATGCCTGCTGGAAGTCTTGCTGTCAAGATAACTTCCCTCCATGATGTCTACCTATTATATTAAAAATAAACAGCATATAATTAGAATTCAAAGCCATTGTGAAAGAATAACAAACAAACAAATCTGCTTTTCCCTTAAGACAGATGAAAATTTAAAAAAAACCAAAACAACACACCACAAAAAAAAAAAAAAAAAAACACCTTACAAATAGCAAAACCTGAGTATTAGGAAATAAATGGTCTTAAATAAAAAACCCCAAACTGTCCTGAAAAATAAAAATAATATTTCATATGACTCTCATATCCTTTTCCCCTACTTTCTTGGCCTTTCTGAAATAAATGGAACTTTAAGATCTCAGAAAAATTTGTCAAAGGAGATATTCACACAGTTCATTTGACATCAGCAAATTTCCAGTACAAGTTTAGAGATTTTTTTTTTCCCTTTTACAAACATCAGACCTTCCAGAAACTTATTCACACACCAAAGCTAAGCCAATGACAGAAGCTTTCTATTACTTACAAATTTAAGATTAAGAAGCCCCAATTACAGCTTAGAATTATCATTCTTTAAATATTATTTAAAAAATAAGCTAAACATAAGAGGAAAAAAAGCTGTGAGAGCAGGAGAGAATTTATGCAGGCTGCTCATCAATCTACGAACACTAATTGATGAAAGAAGTGTTCTGATAGTCATTGCATTTCAGTGCATGCTTCTAAAAGGCCATTTACTCTTACCGTTGCTCATGAACCTCATCAGAGCCTGACTTCAAATATAACACTAAATGCTGTAATTCAAATGTGAAACCAGAAACGTAAACAGTGGCACAATAAAGATACTGGTTTCTATGAATTCATCACAGCCGTGATTACTTTCAATAAACCTACGAATTCAGATGCATCAGGAATAATTAACCTTGGAGAATAATTGAGCTAAAAAGGTTATTTTAAAAAATAAACTACCTAAGGACTGGAATTTTTTCCTCCCTCTTTCACAAAGAGACTGTGGCAGCAACCTCAAAAGAAACACTGCGTCTAAATAATCAGGGACCCAGCAAGAAGAGCAGAGAAAGATGCTGAGAATGACGAAGCAACGTGACCTTTGCTAGCCAAGCAGGTATCGTGTTGCATTAGTCAACACAGGAAAACCATGGAAGAGGTGAAAGGAAGAGAATCCACTGCAGGTCTGGAAACAGCATTCTGATCCTGGGAAATGGCACCTGGTTAACAGACAACTCTGACAAATGTAGTCTTTATATAAAATTATCTGAACGCATCAGTCTATGAGTCAGTACAAATACGAAATATCTGAGCTGAACTCTTCCCTGCACTGCAACCTGTCACAACTGTCACTCGAATATGAATATAATTTACATGGTACATATGAATTTTTTCTTTGAATAGTTTACTGAAAGTCATTTTTGTTTTGATGTCTATGATACTGACTAGACATCATAAATTTCAGTTATCCTTTCTCCAAACCTAAGTGTTGGATCACAATTTTTACTCTTTGTATTGCAAAATCACGAAAGATAGAAACAATTTATGCCTCCATTCTGCAGCAAGATGCAGTGGAGTGTCACACTGTGGTTTCTGCCATAACTCAGCAGGTCAGGAGGTGGCTGTTCTGAAATAGTTCTCCACATACCCACATCATCTAGAGGTCTTATCTGACCTTTTCCTGCCCTTTTCCTTCAAAGCAGTAAGGAAGTCCCAGAATGTTTCTGACCTGCTGCAAACCTTAACATCCATTCTGTGAATGTAATTCAATATACACGCAAAACATCCTTCTTTTCCAGTTTCTACAATACCATACTTACAGCAGGATATAAAACACACTCTTCACGTTAATGTACTCAAAAGAACTTTCAAGAACAAACGCTGTTATCAGAGGTGTGCAACGTACCTGACACGTTACTGTAGGGCTACCTGTTTTGTGCCAAAAAATTAGCTGTTATCACCCATTCACCTGAAAGTTTTCAGTACAGTTTCTGCTCATAGATTCTTTTAGACATATTTTGGATGATTTCTACTGGATAAATACCAGCATAAAGGAAATTTGAAGAGAATAAATCACTTCATATTTAACAGGTAGAAAGTAGCAAGACATGATTTGACGCTTTAAGAAAAGGTAACATCAAAAACACACACACAAAAAAAGGCCTGTCATGTCATCCTACACAATCCTACTCTTAGTACAAGTAGAAAGCAGAAAAGTGAAATGTGTAGCACAGCACATAAGTAGATGTGCTGAGGAACAGAGGACCTCTTTGCTGTGCTGGAGGTTAGCTTGAGAAGCTAGCAATGATCATACAGATCGGAAATGTAATGACTTTACACTCTACAGTGTCAATCATAAACAACCACTGCTGCTAGAATCTGATATAACCATACATTATTTGATGATTGCTGTTCATCATTAATAATAATTAATCATAACATGACTCCACTCTTACAGACATGTGGTGGTTTAACCCCAGCTGGCAACTAAGCACCACACTCCCCCCGCAGTGGGATGGGGGAGAGACCCAGAAGAGTAAAAATGAGAAAACTCATGGGTCGAGATAAAGGCAACTCAATGGGGAAAGCAAGAGCCTTGCACACAAGCAAAGCAGAACAAGGAATTCATTCCCTGCTTCCTGTGGGCAGGCAGGGGTTCAGCCATCTCCAGGAAAGCCGGGCTCCATCACGCGTAATGGTGACTTGGGAAGACAAATGCCATCACTCTGAACGTCCTCCTCTTCCTTCATCTTCCCCCCCCCTTTCTATGCTGAGCATGACGTCATACAGCATGCAACATCCCTTGGGTCAGCTGGGGTCAGCTGTCCCAGCTGTGACCCCTCCCAGCTCCTTGTGCCCCCCCAGCCTCCTCGCTGGTGGGGTGGGGTGAGAGGCAGAAAAGGCCTTGGCTCTGTGCAAGCCCTGCTCAGCAGTAACTGGAACATCCCTCCGTTATCAATGCTGTTTCCAGCACAAATCCAAAACAGAGCCCCATACTAGCTACTGTAAAGAAAATCAACTCTATCCTGGACAAAACCAGCACAACATGATAAAAATGAAATAAAAAAGAAACTCTTGTCTCAGGTGACAAAGAATTTATGATAGGAAACAAAGATAAGCAAGTAAGTCAGGAAACTCAGGGAAATTATGTGTTTGTGGTTTTGGTGAGCCCTAAAGTCAAATAGCAGCAGTAGCCACAAAATTTTAGATTTCCATGCTATCAAAGTAAATAAGAGGTTTGATGAAGCAGCTTAAAAAAAAAATTAAAAATGAAGGCTTATGGTTTTGCTAAGATGTACCTGAGAATATGGAAAGCAATTTGCAAACTACGTCATATATTATAGTTAAAGTAAAAAATCATTGTATCTTGCATATTTATAGACCTGATTCAGGAATATTCTTAAGTACAACAGTAAACTTCAATCAGGGATTTGATTGAAATTTCTGTAGACAGAGGTATTCTTTGAAGCAACTATATAATACAATGAGCTAGAAGATCAAGTCAGATTACGATTACATACTGTTTACAGTCTAAATGCGGTATGATTCCTTTATAGGGGCTAAAATGACAACCTGTAAAATGCAAAAATTTGATTAAACACAAAAAGTGTTCAAGAACACAAAATCAGGGTTCAAATTATTCAGCTAAGGAGAACAAAAGGAATAAAAACATGAGAGAGGAGATGGAGCTATCAAGACCTGTCCTGAGGAAATGCTATTTTCATATCATGCATTTAGATAGGAAGGTCTTTTGTTTAGACAGAAAGATACTTTTATATAGGCTCCAAGACACTTCCTCCATCCATCCTTAGTGAAAAAGCTACCCTCTTACTTTCACATTTGGACTTCTATTCTTTTTGACACTAACCCTTCAAACTGAGACTGCCTTTGTTAATGGTTAAGAAGGTCAGAGATTTGCTGTCAATGTTCTAATAAGGACTTCAGTTGCACTAGTCACGCACACGTATTTACCCTCAGATTTCAAGAAGCATTGGTTCCTGATGAGAAGTGGACTTGCACAATAAAGATCTCAGGAAGTGGAGAGTCTATTGATGATCCCCCCCGCCCCCCCCCCAATTTAAAAGAGGGCATGCAAAAAACAAACACAGGTTTGAGCTTATTTATCTTATACTTTCAGATATGAAACAAAGGGTCATCTGTATGTGTCAGGAAAGGTGGTTTTTTTTCGACAAATACAATATCAGTAATGTCAGAGCTGATGATTATCCATTTTTAAAGGACTTTCTGGAGGGCCTGAGAACATTCACTGCATTTAAATTAAATGGATGAGAAATCTATGTATTTAAATAGGCTTTTCTCCACTAAAATTATAACACATAGAACAAGTGATAAACAAGTGGCAACAAAACCAAAAAAGCCAGACTAATTTCCACTATAAAAAACAAACAGAAAACTCCAAAAAGCCTTTCAGACCCTCAAAATAAAACTTCTAATAGAAGGGATTGGAAGGAGAGGATCATCTTTCCTATTTTAAGTTTTAATTAATGTGCTTTTCATAAGACAAAGGAAGAAGCTACATTACCTAGTGTATCGAAGAATATTCTTCTAAAAATAGCCACACCTTGTTCCCTGAAAACTTACAGCCAAACTAATAAGCAGCACAGAACTTATCTAGTATAGTTTGAAGACTGAATGGACATATATATATCTACACTTGCATATCTATGTAACACATCACATTCTTGTCCACCTACTCATAATAAGGTTAAGGACATAAAGTTATGACTACTCACTCTTAGTCTATCCCTTGACAGGTTCCACCATTATAGCCTGCAAGCAGCAGAGGACTACATACCAATGAAAGTGAAGACGAAAAATATCTGGCAGACACTCTTTTATGCAAAATTCTGATATTTTATCATAATTTCCACACACACTCTACACTGTAAGTACTTTAAGAGTACTGCTGTTATTGCTATATTCTCTTCATGTGCAGTGTGCATCTGCTAAAAGAACATTTATATTTTGCTCATAAAATCCAGGTGAATCTGCTTACATTTAGTTTCCTGCTACTTTACAATATTAGGCTTTCAACCATAACTATGTTGCAGTTATCATTGTAAATGCCTACATTGTGAGAAAGAGGGTATTACACTGAGTTTAAGGGTCAGATCTACAGAAGGACTAACTAGAGAGGTGCTGGGGTCCTGTGATTGCAGTGATGCGATAGACACAGATCACTAATAAATTTCACAGGGAGAACAAATGTCCTCATAATGAAATTCAGAGAAGTTATAGCACCCTGAAGAGCCTGGGTTAGACACCCAAATCAAAGCTACAAGGAAATGTGTGCTTCTACTTGGAACTCACATCCAAAACATTTCCTCTGGATGTACCCTTTAAAAATAGGAAAACAAAACAAAAAAAAAAACAAAACAAAACAAAACAAAAAGATAGACAAAACAAGACAAACAACAACAACAAAATAAACAAAACCCCCCATAACAAATTGCACAACAAGGACTGTTTTTTCTTTAAAACACAATGAGGGTGGGACACCTGCTCTCCTGTGAATCTCACTCCAATATTAGAAACCTGAGTTCAGCTTTTCTTGTGCTGAAGGGAAGGGAATATAAACTAATCAACATATTCCAGAAGAAAGACTTGGCTACAGAGTCACAGGGGAAAAGATCACTGTCACTCTTGCCTTACTTTGCATACAGCAATAAATGATTCACTGAGCTGAGACAGAGGGGAAGACGTAAGCAACATTCTTTAGCCTCGTGATTAAGCTGCATATTCAAGAGTATGGGAGAACATGGTTTTATTCCTTTTTCAGTGACTATTTTTTTTTCTAGGTGCAAGATGTATTAGCCAGGATAAGGTGCAATCTGTACCCCGGGTATCCTGTGTGAGCACTCTACCATATGTCCTGGCTAATCTTTAAGCGGGAATACAGCACCATGCCCTCCTCTGCCAGGCTTCACCACCACCACTGGAGCTGCACAAAAAAGTTAATGTATGGGAGGTACATTGGAAATGTATCTAAAGACTGGGACTGACAGGTATCACCTGCCTCAGCAATCCCAGCAGGTGTCACACACAAGGCAGCTACAGCCTTACCCTTGTTTTCTAGCAACATACCAGCAGTTACAAAGCACAAAGCCACGTTTTCTGTGAGTACTGCAAGCTAGTTCTGCAATAACTCAATCAGGTGCTAGAATCAAGATAGCTGTGTTAGCATTGTGACCTTGGAGAAAACATATATTGTCCATCTCTCGGGATCCTGAATGTTATATTTTTATATATAGATATTTTATATAAA
>KL284076.1:0-28192 GCA_000699545.1 Podiceps cristatus
CTTCTTATAAATGGGAGTGATGTGACCTTTGTCAAATCTGTGCCTGGACTGTACATAATGCATTTGTTTATAGAGTGAAGCCATTCTAAGAAATTCTCCAACTCCACACCACAATTCTCTGCCTCCCCCGTTATGCTGAGACAACTGTTATGCTGAGACAACTGTTTATGAGTCTGTAGTAGAAGCAGATGACAACAATGTCCTGGATTAAGAATGGTCCTTTATTTCAGAGGGTTGTTTTTAATCTAGATTGTTTCAGCCTTCTGGTTCATCAGTGCAGCCAGACAAACTGCTGTGTTAGCACAACTGTAGAGGTGGTAAATCACATTAGTGGTACAGGAACAGTAAGACAGGGAAGTGAAGGGGATTGAAATTTCTCAAAGTTGAAGTCAGAATAGTTATTCCTTCAGAAAACGGAAAAAACACTTTTTTTTTTGTTGTGTAAAAAAAGTGTTTCCACTTTAGCAAGCGCATCCCAGGATACTTAGAAAAGTGAAACCCTTGAAGAAAAAAGTGCTGATGAAATGTTAGCGATAGATTTCTTTCAGATTTCACTTGCGCACAATAGTTTTATAGGACAATTGTGTGCTGCATTTCTTACATTTATATGACAGTTGGTATTCAGAGTCCTACACATACTTGAAGACTGATGATAGTACTCTCTTGGAGAGAGGTGTAGGAAAGGAATCTTTTAGATGAGGTCACAAATGCTTAAGACAGTTTGATAATCTGAAGCTCCTCTTGAAAGAGGGAGCTACTACTTCTTACCTCTTCCTTTAGCCCAGTCTCACTTTCCTTCTAATTATTCTGGGCTCATTTGAGCTCATAGTGGAAATTTTTATTTTTTTGTTTTCTTTTATTCCTCTTGGGTTTAATAAGTGAATTTATGTTACAGAAAGTGCTGAAAAGCACCAGAGGAGTTTGAAAAATTACACCATGCAGATCACAGAGAGGTGGGACAATAGAAAAATAAATCCTGTCTTTTGGTGGTAGATGACTGTCTGTTTTCCTTACCACACCCACAGCACTTGTGCAAGGCACAGGCTGAGAACATGCAGCCAAGGGAAGCAGAAAGGCAGAAGTGTGTATGCATCAGCTGAAGTTCCCTGATCATTTCAAACCAATATAATTGCAGGTCGCTGCTGATGGGACTTTTCTTGCTCTTAAATGCAGCTGCACATTCATAGCCACTGAAGGCTGCTAGAAAAGTAGACCTGTGGAGGATACCTCTCCTGAAAAGGCATAGGTAGAAGGAGGAAGATTGTTGTTAATCCTTTGTTTAGGATTACCCCACACTTGATCATAGTCCTGTTTTCTCTGCTTGAAGGGTTCTCTCCTTCTAGTAAGTTGTGTTCTAACAAAATATTGTACCCGATGATCCAGACGTGCTCAATTTAAAGAAGAAATATGGATGGTTTCCCAGCTCTATCCAGTTTGGACTCTTGGCACTCATGATGCCCATTTCTGGTGTTCCCAAATTTCTGGTGTGGTTTGTAGAGTATGCATGGTAGTATTTGATTCTTTTAAGGAAGGAGTTCTTATTCAGGAGTTTGAGTGGGAAAGCTTTCTTCTGCCTAAAACAGCAACATAATAATAAGAATGCAGAATAGCTAGGTTCTTTGTGTTTGGCCAGTCCCTGGTCATAATGCTCCTGATGTGTTTTGCCTCTGATCCTTAATCTTTATATTTCCTTGTATTTTACTGAGAGAGCTTGTTCACTTTACTACTTCCCCCCCTCAGCCACTTTTATAAGAAATAAGGTAATTTTAGTCAGTGTTTCGGTAACTCTACAGATTCCAGCTGAACTGGGATTGTGCCTTTCTCCCTTTTGCTGTTGCTGTTAGTAGTTATGTGGAAGTCTCAGTTTCTACTTCACTTTCTGGATCCTAGTGTCATGTTTTGTTGGAAGACATATTCCTTTCTAACGATTTCACTTTCACACAGCAAGTTCTAATTCCATAGTGCCTTTTCTGAAAGAATTCCTCACAAATGTTACCTGTTTGCCCTAGAAATATCTTATTTTGTATATTGTACTTCATGTGAGAAACAACTTGCTTAATATCTGCACTATTCTGAGCGTAAAAAGGGTCAGTAGGTATGTTAACTGCATCTCTACACCTAAGTGTTACTGGGCATCTCAAATTTCTTTCTTAACTTTGGTATTTCTCTATCAGATTTTTTTTTTGTTTTTTATTTTGATATGCATCAGAGTGGTCCTAATTTCTGTTATTGATTTGCTTAATCCAAGAAGCCTGTTTCTCAGCTTTCACTTGGGCAAATTTTCAACAAGTGACAGCACATGTTTTAGGATATTGCTCTCCAACATGGCCTGAATTTGTTTCCTAATCCATAGGATTTCTTAACAATCTTTTTATTATCTTAAAAGCATTTTACATCAATCTACTTAGCTTGAAGTTCTCTCTGGGTTTGCATAGGACTGGCTGAACTGCAGACCTTTCTCAAGCACCATAGTGCGTTCCATATGTGGTGATCATACATTTATATTCACTATAGCATGTTTGTTCTCTAATACCAAGACAATATGAATAATAATTATGTATTAAAAAGCAATCTTTGAGGGTATATGCAAATGTATTGCTAGTGGTGGCCATGACTTCCACATATAATAGACATAAGACTATGTAATTTTTTGTTTTCTCAGTTTTATGGTCCTTTTATGACCAGTATAGTACATTTTGAATCTCCTTCTACATTTTTTCTGTATCAATACCTCTGTTAAGTCTTCTCTGAAGTATGTCATTACCTTTGGTCCCACTACCCTCTAACTCCTAAGCGGTATACCATCAGTTACAGACAGTTCTGCTTCAGCTCTGTGGATAACAGACACGGTCACTTGCCAATTTATTCCCAAGGTGCCTCCAAGCAACAGCTCTTAATGATTTTTTCCAGTGTTTCACCTGTGTGAAACTGCAGCACTTAAAATCAAAATGGGATGTATTTTCAAGTTCTCTCTTCTTACATGATGTTTAAAGAGACAGTCTATAATCCACACTGTTCTTCTAGCACAACAGTTAAAATCATCGTTGAGCTGTGTTTCTGTCTACTGCCTCTTGAATGAATTCTGCACAATTTTCCTCTTCCCTGCAAATTCAATACCGTAGATGACAGAGATATGCTGGTGAATCATTTGCACTCTGGTGCCTGAATGACAAGCTATAGGACTTATTACGGCACTTTAATAAAATGAGAAGACTATAGTCAAAAGAGTGAAATGGCCAAGCAGCTTAGCTCTTAAAGCCTTACTTCTTTGTGTAGGCGTATATGATTTCTGTAGTTTTTTTCTCTAAACTTTTCTGATGTTCAGGAAATTTTTCTAGTTCAGGCCACTGTCTTCAAAAATCTGCATTTTCTTTACTGTTAGTCCTGTTTTTTTTTTTTTTTTTCCTCATTGCTAGGCACACAGACAAACCACTCAGATTTCTTGATCACAGTGAGGGAAATCCTGTGCTCTGATCCTGCAGGATCGCAAACCAAAGAGAGGTCCTATCTCAGCACTGTGAGTGAATGACATGTAGGCTTATATGTGGGGGAAACAATGTGATATATCAGTTGTCTGAAGTTAAGTCTCTTTATGCAAGACTTGTCAAATCTCTGTAGTTGTGCTCTGCAGTATTTTGACGCTTGTTCCAGCAAGAAAATCAACAGCGGCTGCCAATTTTGAGAGAGATGGGGGAGAAAGTTGGTCATGTGCAATTAGTTGCAGGTTCCTAAGACTATGGCCAAACTGCCGGGGAGAGTTCAGCATTGTTTGCTGTTCACATGCATTAATGTCCAGAAGACATGGCTATTAAAGTGTTTTATTTCTTAGAGGGTCTGTAACTAATTTTGTACTGTTCCCTTTTATTGTCTTGTTTGTAGTATTAATGAAATTGCTAATGCAGACTCACTGTAATAAGAGTCTTATGCTAAGTGCTAACATAAACACAAATTTACCTGAGTGATATGGTGTAATTATTTCTTTTTGCTTATCTACAGGCTAATATGTAAAGTAAATGGGTAACTATTACTTCCTACTTTGATGAAAAACATTTTATTTTTTCAAAAAGTTTTGAAATTTGGAGCTGCATGTCATATTCTATATCTATGATTTTCTTGTGCCCTTTCACTGAAGCTGTTCTTGCATAAATAACCAAAAAAAACCCCAAACAAACCATAACCATATTTTTAAACACTTCACCCTTGCAACTTGCTCACCTTACAAACCAACCTCTTAGCAGGATGCTGTGTACCAACATGTTCTACAGGAACTTCGTGAAATGTAGGCTGAATCTAGCTGTTTCTGCAAAGTATTAGCAGTTGAAAGCAGCATCAGCAAATAGAGATTTTTTTCTTTCCTATTTTTATTTACCAATTTTCTATTTTACAACTGCTATTACTGTAGTAACTATTTAATAACTAGGTCTATTTAACAGGGTTTTTTCCTTTTCCTTCATTTCCTACTGACAATTTACCCTCCTTCTGTTGCTATTCAAGTAATATAACAGAAACTTGGAGGAGGTAGTAGAGCACTCTAAAAGCTGTCAGATTTTAGATTGTCAAATCTCTTCCAGCAGCTCATTCCACAGCTGAGTAAACTTGTGTGTGAGCACTTTATCTTTCCCATTTTGTTCATGATTAAAAAGGCACTTAAGCTTTTTGTATAACTTTGAACGATGCCAGTAGTCCAATTGACTTCTGGGGACAGCAGAAATGTTGTTTAACTTCCATTTATGAATTAGAGCTTTGGTTCAATGTTTGGGCACCTGCTATATCCCAAAGAAAAAAGTTCTCACTGTGTCATAGGAGGATGAGAGTGTGGTTGCTGAGATACCTGCATTTTCCAAACACAAATGGATGAAAACCAGATGGAAGTCTTCAGGTCGTAATAGAAGAAGATTAGAGGGAGCAATGTTATGGTTTATTGTGCTGAGAAGGGTGGTAATGTGCTCCACACTTGTTAAACACTTTTCTGGAGCTCCATCATGAGCTTCATGCACAATGCACTGCACAAAATCACTGCCAAGTCACAGCAGTTTCAACAGTATGATCTGACTTCTGTTTTTATGGATGGAGAATGAAGAATCCGTGTGCCACAGCTACTCTGTAAGGGAAGATGAGCCAGGAGACAAGAGCCAGGGTAAGGTAGGCAGGGCAGGGGCCTCACGGACAAAGTGAGGGAACAGTCCCACACTAGAAAAACAGAGTGGATCTGGTGAGGGTAACCAGGGTCATCCAAGAGTCCAGATCATTAGGCACATCCACAGTGACAAGGCACATCTGAGATCAGACCAAGAAGTCAAGGCAGCCAATCGGGGACTGGTCCAGATCAGTGAGGTATACAGCCAGGCACGGCCATGACAGCAGGAGCAAAGGCAAGGGTTTGAGCTTAAGTGCAGGTCCTGCTGAGCAGGACAGGTCCTTGCCTGTCAGCATTTTCTTGCACAGCTCTTTCTACACAGCTACCCGATTCAAGGCCATACAGCTGCACCATTGAAGCTGACCCTGAGCCCAGGCAGTCAAACCCTTGGGTGCTCACGGCCCTGGTATAGAGAACTGTAATGGAAAAGTTACTTAATGAGTATTTTAGTTAGATCTCTATTCTTCCTGGTATTTGGGTAGTGTAATTTTAGTCTTGTTTGAATTCGTATGGATACTCTGTAAGCTTTTATTTCTATGTTGAGATGCAGGTTGCCTAGTAAGACAATCAATAGTCACTTTGACAGGACAATCTATACCTACTGAAATAGGTAGGCTCTTTGACCAGTTCATAGTGAAAAATATGCTTTCAAAAGGTGATTTAGAAAGCTAGCATGCTGTACAGAAATATTGCTATATCCAACCATTACCTTGGATTCAGGAATCTATCAGAGATCTGGCTACACGCTGAATAACACTGAAAATTAAATGCTGCCATTCACTCAGAGCCAAAGAGTAAAAGTCTCTCCTGGGAATAGGTATCAAATTACTTTGATGCATTTTTCTATAACAGCAGGTGCTGATAGTGTTCATAAAATCATAGAATCATAGAATGTCCTGAGTTGGAAGGGACCCACAAGAGTCATAGAGCCCAACTCCTGTCCCTGCATAGGACAACCCCAAGGTTCACACCATGTGTCTAAGGGCATTGTCCAAATGCTTCTTGAACATTGTCAGGCTTGGGGCCGTGACCGCTTCCCTGGGGAGCCTGTTCCAGTGCTCCACCACCCTCTGGGTGAAGAACCTCTCCCTAATATCTAACCTAAACTTCCCCCAGCACATCTTCCTGCCATTCCCCCTGGTCCTGTCATTGGTCACCAGAGAGAAGAGATCAGCGCCCTTGTGAAGAAGCTGTAGGCTGTGGTGAGGTCTCCCCTCAGTCTCCTCTTCTCTAGGCTGAACAGACAGAGTGACTTTAGCTGCTCCTCATACAGCTTCCCCTCTAAACCCTTCACCAACTTTGTGGCCCTCATCTGGACATTCTCCAGTAGCTTTATATCCTTTTTATACTGGGGTGCCCAAAACTGTACCCAGTACTCAAGGTGGGGCCACACCACTACGGAGTAGAATGGGACAATCATCTCCCTCGACCGACTAGCGGCACCCCAGGACATGGTTGGCTCTCTTGGCTGCCAGGGCACACTGTGGGCTCATGTTCAACTTATTAACCAGAACCCCCAGATCCCTTTCTGCAGGGTTGCTCTCCAGATAACAAAGGTGTTATCTAACTTTTTGGACCTAGTCTGATTTTTGGAGAGCTAGCCCAGGGGTGAAAAATTGCAGGCTGTCCTCATCTGGGAAATGCATTCAAAGAGAAAATGATCCCTGAGTTTTCAGTTCTCGAGACCATGTTAGGGCCTTTTACTATAGCTCTTCCTACTGAGTCTGTGCTCCTTGCAACAAAGCATGCAAGTCATGAAGGTGAAGAACAACAAATAAAAAAGCATGATTCTAGCCTAGAGCTTTGTTTAGAGCCTGGGTCCTAGCTCTGCAGTCACTGTTCCCTTCCAGTGTATTTACATGAATAGGTATTGAACAAAAACAAAAAATACATTACAGGGATGACTCAAAATCACAGGAGTTCTCTGCCAGTAATTGGTGACATCAGCAAGGATAGGTCAGCAAAAGAATGCTCCCGAAGGTGGGCGCAGCAAGAGCCTTTTGTTTGAGGGGAATAAAACTGCAGCTTGAGCCCCAGCTTCTGCTCCTTCCTTGTAGTCATTCTTTTCCTCTCAGTTCAGTGTATCAGCATAAGGAGTCTTTAGCTGAAAGTGGTTCTTACCTACTTGCAAGATTTCAGGAGTCCTTGGAGATAAAGAACAACAAGTAATTGCTATTTCAAGGGAAGCGAAAAGCAACCAAAGCAGAAAGGGAGTCAATACAGTCAATAACATGAACAAAACCCACTCAGGGTTTTGTTGAATGCTTTCATCACTGCAGTTCTATCAATTGCCCATCTTGATAAAACCCAAGATTTCTTAGATACAGAAGGGTCCTCACCTATCTAAAATCTCATTCCCAAATCACTCAGTGGTTATGTCTGCATTGCTAAAGGAATTCATTCCTGTCCTCAGAAATTATCCCCAGATAATTTCTTTGTATCCTCAAATACAAAGTGTCTAGCAATCATGTTGCTCAGAATCAGCCTCTTCTAGGCAGAAAAGCCATGCCTAGTCAGCATACAAGATACATGACTGTGGTTGCTATTTTGGGCTTCAAGTGACAGTAGTTCGGGAGGGGGATGACACACAATTCTTGGAAGCGGTATTTTTGTACCACTTGATGTTGTATACCCTGGAAAGGCGTGACAAGATTTTGGGGGTAAAAGTTGTTGTGTGTTGTGTTGATGACAATGCAGGATGAGAATGTATCTTCTGCTCTTGGCAATGTTGTCTTTAGGCAGTGGTACATGGAGTAAGCCAGCTCCAACATTCTGGTTTCATCTGAGAGCAAATTAATATATTAGCAGAGTGAATATTGCAGGGACCGGGATTCAAAGGAGAACCGAGGATTTAAATAATCTGATGATATAGATGTACCCTGCCTAGGTACAACCAGCTAGGCCATTGCAGGCTATCAGTTCTGTCAGCTGCTGTCCTGGTTACAGTCCACAAAGTCACTCTTGTGAGGTCAGCAGAAATTGGGGTTGGAACCATGCATTCAGCCTGTTCTAGGCTCGCAAAATTGTTTCAGAGACAGAAGCTTGAGGCGGGAAACCCAGAGCAAATATAAAACTAAGATGAAGCTCCTCCTTCCTAGGAAAACAATGTTGTCTTCAGAAGAACTCTGTGTTTCCTCAATTTCTCAACTCCATATCCACAGAAAAATCTTTTAACACTTAGTCCTGGGTTTATTTTGCATACTTGAAATTCTCCATGAATATCATTATATTAAGAATTAAGATATAAACAAGATCAAGGAACAAGATTGCATGTGGAGTTTTGGACATACAGCATCACCATTTGTGAAACTGGACCTGGTGAGAATGGACTTTTTCTTTATATTTCTAATAGATATGAACTGGGAATAGCCAATGCAACTCTTCTAGCTTTGAGTTTGCATTGTATGCTGTTCGAAATATGCTGACTTCAGATACTAAAAGAAAAATAAATATTTAATAGTATCCTTCTGGAAGAGTTATATTTATAAATATTAAACATGAGCAATATATTTAAATAACATGTTTCTGTTCTCTGAAAACTAATATAACATTTAAATCATGTCATTTCAAATTACTGTCTTGAGTAAATAAATAACCTGAAAATTTAAATTGGATTTTGTATCTTCTTTCTTTTGGCTGTATTTTATGTCTTTTATTATTTCTATTTATGTCTCTTAAGGTTTTTTAAGATGCCTGTTCAAATAGCAGAGCTTTCTGAGTACAGAACACTAAAATCCTTGTAGTAACAGTTTTACATGTTCTCAGAGCTAGTCATTTGAAAGCACTGTATCTCATAATGTGTTATGCTTTTAAGTTTCATAGATCTGTTGTTTCTTTTTGTTTCTCAGGGCTAATTTTGCATGACAGGAAAGGCTAGAATAAGTGGCCAAAATACAGCTTTACATGGGGAGAAAAGCGTTCCTGCAAAGCATTATGAACCATTCTGCCACATTAGCTCTGTTTTCCCTCTGTTGAACCTACCTCTAATTCAGTCACAGATGTTATCTTTTTGCTTTTCACAAATTATAATAAAAAAATAAGAGGCTAAACTGTTGACTTATACTACTGCCAGGAGCGCTGTGACATTACTTCCACAGCAGGAAGTAGCGGTTATGAAGGTCTCCTGAATGCTCCCCAGTGCTTTCAACAAAGGCAGACTAGAATTATATTTTATTACAGAAAGATATAGCTTAAATATTATGGTTCCTTGTCATGTTTCATAACAACTTTTGTAAGCAATGGGGCTATGTAGTCCTTAACTGACCTAAACATCAGAAAGTATTTGCTAGGAGTAAATTAAATGTTTCGGAATGAGAATGACACACCACTCATACTGAATTACGTTTTTTCTTTTCAATTTTTAATATTAGGATTTTCACCTCTGTGATAGAAGTAATGATCCTGACCAAATGAATCTGGAAAAATAAGTCTTTATTCTAAAAATATAACACAATCATTCAGATTGCAGCTACAGATGCAGTTGCAATTGTTTTTTAGAGGCAGAGACTTACAATCCCACAAGGCTTCAGTGAGGCAGTCCCAAGTAGTCACTCTTTGTTATGATCGTTATTCAGAACTCTTTCTAGGAAGAATTAGATCTATCTCCCTTTATACCTTTGCTACAGGTTCACTGTATTATGGTCACACCTACATTGTAACTGGTAATGAAATAATATATCTAAATGACCATCTAGGTCTATGAAATCCTCAACTTCAGCATAGCTAGACTCTAAAAAAAATAGATGCAAAACTGTTCTGCAAAGACAAGAAAGCATTAAGCAATAAAGATCTAGTTTTGTTTCTGTAAGTTTATGAACTTTCCATATAAACACCAGCTTTAAGTTTCAAGCAGAACAACATAGCATTTTCATAGTCTTTAGAAATGGGAAGGTATCTCACTCAAGGAAAGCATATTCCTAAGTATAGACTGTTGGATGCCCCTTGAATTCCCTAAAAACTGGTGGAATTTAAGTAAATATTAAAAAAAAACCAAAACAAAACTAAACAGTGTTTTTTTTTTTTTTTTTTTTTTTTTTTTTTCTTTCATTGAATTCAGCTTTGGTTTTGTTATCTCTATACAGGATTAATTGGCTTGACTTGCATGGAGTTTCTTGTGTTCCTTTTGTGTATGTGTAGACAAAATGAGAGAGTTCCAGTGAGAGGGAACTATTTTTCTGTCTGGTAAAGCTGAAAACAGATTGTTCGTTAATGCCAAGAAAAATGAAAGTGGCATTTGGTGCATTCGAAGCTGTGCATTTGCCAGTGTTGAAATAGTATCACTGACAAATCTTGATTTAAGTGTGGCAATGATCAGCAGTTACTGATATTCTAGTAGCAGAGGGGGAAAAAAAAAAAAAAAAAGTGTGTTTCCCTAACTTCTCTTTGTATTACTTTAAATTCTGTTTTATAAGTCACTGAAGAGTCAAAGACACATAAACTGATGAAAGACTGTTGTGTGTATTTTGCTAAAGATGTGAGCTTTTTCTATTGTCAGTGTACTCTTGTAAAACATACTTCTGAATCTGTTATACGTATAGGAAGGGAGTATTCCTACATAGGTGCAGCTGTGAGGACCTAGAGCTTTTAAATGTGCCAGAGATTTTTCCTTGCTAATGAAGTTCCTATCACAGACAAGTGCTATGACCATCTTGTGATCCCTTTAATGTCTCTGAGGTCACACTTTGGAAATCTTTGTCCAGCTCCTGTGTTCCCTGCGCTTCCCCTGCCATGTCTTTCTGTGGAGCTTATCAATGTATTTATATATAAAGCAGAGGATTCATCTAAAAAATATGGACAACAAAAACATTCAATTCAAATATTCATCTGATTCTCAAAAAGAAATTTAAAATATAGTAAATGAATTGTGCATAAATGTGCTGACTGTAAGAGGAATCTAGACAATCAGTTCAAACTTATAATTCTGTACAGTGAACAATGAAATTTAGTTGAAATGAATCTAATCAGAAGTGGCACTACATGATTTTGAAACTTGTCTTTTTTTTTTTTTTTTTTTTTTTTTTAAAATGAACAGTCAACTCAAAAGAAGACAAACAATGAATCCGTAATGAGGCACAGTTCATATTTATTCCACAGTATATTGTCTTGAATTTTTCTCAGAAATGACAATAGTGCTTCTAGATACATAGTTCCCATAGCACGTCAGAAAGAGGCACGCTGCACTTTGTGCTCCAGAGTTACTGACATTCACAGTGAAAGGATGAGGGTTTTGAGCCTTTAGGTGTTACAGCAATGGGACAGCGAATATGTGGATAGATAGATTCTTTTTCATCTCTTCTGTTACAAGTGTACCCTATGAAATTGAAATGAAATCTTTGACATAACTTAAATACTAGAACAGGTATAACAATCAAAAGACTTCTTTATTATTAACTAGGAAAGAAACATTTCATATATCAATGTCAATCTCAGAATTTGTACTCTTCACTCCGTGCAAATTGTAACAGCACATCAGCAAGGAGACTTGTATTCCCAAATTGAAAGGTGATCTGTTAATTAGTATTAGCTGAGCTGGGTCACTACCTCTCATTTAATTTAGCCAAGGGCTATTGGTTCTTAATAAGAAGGTTGATTTTAGGTGCTCTAAACAAAACTGATTAGTGGTTGTAGTCTGGAACAAACACCTTATGTTATAGTGACAAAGATGAGTCTAAAGGGGAAAGGTTATGATTTAGAGGTGCCTCATCCATGCTATTCTGGATCTGAAGTGACAATGTTACATGATTCATCTAAAGAGGCATTGTTATTTTTTCATGTTTTTTAGTCATATAAAGTGAACTTAAGAACAAGGTATACCACTTATCCTTGGGCTATTCTGGACTATCTTGACCAGCTAGAAGCAGTTTATCTCTCAGTTTAAACTTCGTATTGCAGGAAAGTAACAAATTGAATTTGAACTATTTTAATTATTTCTACCTCTCTTTTTGGCATCTTCCATTGTCTCATCTGTGGCCACCATGTTCACATCCTTTCTGTTGTTCTTAAGTGTCCAAGATATTGACACACTAATCCAGTCATCAGAAAAGTTAACAGTATCTATGTACATGAGTGAATTGTGCTTTGACACTACAATGTCAAGTAGGTATGATTAGATCCTCTTTACAAAGGGACTGCAGGTTTCTTTAGCTTTTTTTTTAAAAATACCAATCTCCCCATTAAACCATAGGACATTGAATATCATTGGGCTAGTGTTAAGATCTACAATTACTACATGTTTCAAGTATTCAAGATAAAAAAAGCTGACAATAATGATTTTCTTATGAGGGAAATAATGGTAATTAAAAGTTTCATAAGCTGTGACAGGTTCCATGCAGTTGACCAAATATTTCAGTCTTCTCTAGTTCGAATAAGACAATGCTTTCAGGAAATTACTCCAGAGACTGTTTCTAGTGATGCACCCTTCTTCACCTGAGGGTATAAAATTTATCTTTATAATCAGTAGCTTAGACCTACATGAAAAAAAAAAAAATCTTTAGTCATTTAGGACTTGGTATAATGGCAGCTTAAACACTTTGTTCTGTTTGATAGCTTGGACTTCATTTAAACAAAGGTCATTGAATAAATATATTTAGTTTTATAAACTTCAGTGCCTAAATACTATATGAAGTTTCATTTTTAATCTCTTTTTACCTTATTTACTTATTTCTTAAGTAATAATGGAAGCACCTCCCCACCGCACGAGAGCTGCAATGGAACATACTGCGAAGCTCTTGGTTGTTGTTGCGGAGGGTGAACATGTACTGTGAATTGATAATGGAATGCAAGAGTTGTAACCAGGAAATTGATAGATGTTTTCTGGCCTAAAGAGAGAACTTCTGTGTTCCTAAGGCAGAAATTGCCAATTTATCTAAGTCCAGTAGGCAGTGATCCATTTGAAAAACAAAATCCCTTTACAACTAGCAACCTCCTGAGAAGACTTAGAACAGAGAACTTGGACTAAATACTTATCAGTGGCCTTTCCAGGGAAGCTGGGATATCTTGATAAAATCTTTTACTGCTCCTGCTTGCTCCAATCCTGTAAACATACAAATGGGACTTCCACTTCTAAGGCTGTCAATCTGCCGTCTTTCTGAGTACTAAAATATCATAAAAAGAAGCAGGTGTTGCTGAGCAAGAGAAATAAAAGAGATTGAATGGTGAGCTTTATAAGAGCAGTTAAAACCCCACAAACTGCATTCACAGAAGGTAAAAAGGAATGAAGAAAATAAGCCAGATACCAGAATAAAGAAATAATTGTAAAGTGAAATGAGAACACCAAATTCAGTGGGTGATAATAGTTTTTAGCTTTAAAGAAATAGAAAATGAATAGAAATAAATGTGTAATCAGCACAGAGGGAGAAAAGGAAATCAGACTCTGTAGAAGTATGATCAGCAAGTTTTTAGGAGCCTAATTAGGAATAATAATACTTGGCATTATACAGTGGGCGTTGAACAGTCCTTGCTTTTAAATGTTCTAAGATTTGCTTTGAATCTGTGAGCAATTTATCTCCTGTATATTTTTTTTTTTTTCTTTTTTATTGTCGTGGTAATTACAGACTTACACAGACGTAATTAGAAATCGAAGTTCAGTTTTTTGAATTTTAGAAAATTAATTTCCTTAAAAATGTCATAACTCCTGTTGCACCTGGAAATGGACACTGAAGAGCAGAAATGCTGTTCTGAGTTTAGTGAAGCAAATTAATCTGTTATTTAGGTATATAGTTGATGTTTTAAGCATTAGTTCATGGTCCACTAAATTCTGTAGTGCTTCTACATTGAAAGGAACTGTAAAGGAGATCTGCAAGAGTTTCTGACGTTGATTAATTCCATTCTGAAAACAATTAATCAGGATATACAGCATCCACTTTTATTTCCGCAGCAGAGAGAGAAAAAAGCTATAGGATGTAATGTGTCTGTGTAAAACCCATGAAAGAGTTAATCCTCCAGGTGGGTGATCGTGAGTAATGGGAACCAAATTTAGTACAACATGTGTTGCGTGTATGAACATCAAAGGGAAAATTTTAAAAGGAAGGCTGGCCAAATGAGAAAACCTGGCTATGTGAAATATATATGTTACTGAAATATAGCTAAAAGAATCAATGGTACATTGTGATCCAGCCATAAACTATTCCTAAGAGAAAGGATGTGGATAATAAAAATGGACATGTGGAACTAAACCTTCAGGAGAGCAGAGAAAATGTGATAGATTTGTACTGTTGACCTCATAATCAGAGCAAATGGAGAATAGTGTGTTGTGAGACATTTAAAAGAGTTAAAACTAATAGAGCAGTAATAATGAATGATTTCAATGGTACACGTACAAATTGATCAAATATCACAATAAATGTAAGGAGAATTAGTTTTCTAATGATTTTAAACAATTACCTCTTAGAACAATTATTTCTCATGTGTAGAAGTTAAGAAATTCCCCTCAGCTTATTCTCTTGCAATTCACAGAAAATAATGGAAAAAGAAACAGCTAAGGTGAAGGCTTTAAAAAATACTGACCATAACAGATTTAGAAAAAAACATTGTATTTGGAAAGAAACCCCAAGATAATAGAATGCAATCAAATTACATACATCTTCAGAAGATATAATTAAAACCCAGCCCTTAAAACACATACTTCTCTATAACAAATAAAACTGCAAACCCCACCTGAGCTCTTAGAATAAAAATGTTTCATGATTATGTGTTGTCTGTCAAAACGTTTGTATTCTGAGTTGTGGCTTACCCCAGTTGTTGAGCTCTCAAGTACTTTATCTATAGTGAGAGGACTACACATAGGTGTAGATGTGGCGCTTAAGGATGGTGGGGGTGGTGGACTTGGCGGTGCTAGGTTAACGGTTGGGCTTGATGATCTTAAAGGTCTCTTCCAACATAAACAATTCTATGATTCTATGATTGACTCTAGGTAGTTGCTCTCTCATACAGCCTGATTTTCCAGGTAGTTGATTGCCTTGTGGACTGGGCAGCTGAAGAAGAACAAAAAACCCCATTTCATTGTCCAAATGTGGAATTCTACATAATTTGTCTTTCATTAAAAAATTTAAACTCCTCTATTTTTTGTGTTAATTCAGGATATCAATACTTTCCAGAAACACAATAGAAGAAAAATTTCACTCTTTGGCAAGCCCCAGTTAAAATGTCAATATATGGAGGCTTCCTAAACCCATCTTTAGAAAGTCATGGAGACACAGAAGCCACTAGATAAGAGAGAATGGAAAATTGATGTAAAAAAACCCATAAATGTTTGAAAATAAAATATGAGTTGAAAGTTTAGAGTTCTGAGGGAATCTGATCCACAAACAGTCAAAAAGCATAATCTCAAGCTCACTTTATCTGGGATGAGTTTGACTGGGATGGGTATTGGAATGAAAATTACTTTGCTGAAACTTTTGCATTTCCTGAAACACACACTTTCTGAAATGATTTGTAGCATTATATCCTTCTTAACCATAAATTAGGAATAACCTCAAGGGGTCAGTATACTTATTTCTATACCATATTTAGAAGCTGTCTAGTGCAGTTTTTCTACAATTCCCTTTTGTTTTTATGACAGTCAATACCAGGGTCCTTCTAGGAAAGTCCATCTGGATATGCTAAATGCTTACAAAGCCATATGGCATATGAGATAGAGTCACACTATGCCTTAATATAACAAAATGCACAACTAATTGCAACATGAATTAAGTTTTCTCTCCAAAATTTTATGGAATCTTTACCTTAGTCTGAGCATGCTTACAGTAAGTAGGACACAAAATTAATTTTCACATGAGAAAAGATCCAAGATAGTACTTAAAATGCACAGTAGACATAGTCATTATCAATGCACAAGTGCTAGGTTCAACACTTCAGTGCTTTTTTCATGTCTCCTCTCAGCCCTAACACAATGTCATACTCGATGCTGAGCATTCAATTCTTTTCCACTAGATATTCCCGTGTGTGTCATGGGCATGGGCAACGTATACTTCAGTCCATGGAAGATACATCTCAAAGTGCTCAGAGATGAAGCAGTAGCTGAAGCTGAACCCTGAAACCTGTAGCAGCAAAACTGAAAAATCTCTGAGATGCCTTCAAAGTATCACTGATCAGTTCCATCTCTGGGACAGCAGCCCCAGTGCTACAGAGGGGAAGGAATGTCTTATGACATCAACTTGATTTGGATAAGTTCATAATCATTGGTCCTGATTCATGTGGGTACTAGTCACAGAGGGAAGGAACGGAGATTGATTCTGTTGGAAGAACTGAGGTAGATGAAGAACTGTCTTGGCAGTGATCTCTGAAGTGTTCCTAGGACCATACTTAAGGTCACCATATAGCATGAATAAATGTCAAATTACTGAGTCTAAATTTTTAAACCTCATAAATGAACTGTTAATGGAACAGCTCATAGTAGCCCACAAAAGGAGAATTAGTTTTGAGTAGTACATATGCTTTGTTTACAAATGTGTTTATTATTAAAATACTATATATTAGTGGCTACAATGTACATACATTCCAGAAAGAGGAGCAGAGACCTCCCACCCAATGTGATAATGTTTAATTTTAAGAAGGGCAGCTGCCTAAATAAGAAAATCATGTTAAACAAGAATTAGAAGGAACAGCTAGAAGGGTATGTATTTGAAGGTCACATGTAAACTGCTATGCTATAACCACACCATATTGGTATTTTTAAACAGACTGAGAATCCATAAAAATAATAGTAAATAATAGGAACTTAGAAAGAAAAAGAAGGAAAAAGCCCACCCACCAACCCATAGTTAAATGGTGAGGTAAATTCGAGAAAGAACACAGAAAAATACTTAACATGATCTAGCACAAAAGTAAGAGAGATTTCTCAAGCCAAAAAGCATCCTTAAGAAAGCTGAAGCTGTATTCAATAAGGAAAATAAGATGAAATAAATTAAAATATCTAGTAGATTACATGAAATAAAAACATTAGCAAGGCAGTCAAAACAGGTTTGTAGAAAACCGTGCAGAAAGCCTAAAACTAATAATAGAAAAAAAGATTTTTCAAACACACTGGGACTAGGGGAAGCCAGAGAGTCCTTAGGGCCAAAAAAAGTTTAATGTTTATAAAGTGTGTTTTGAAAAGATAAAGCTCTGACAGAAAAACTAATTTTTACACTTCAGTGGGGAGGAGAAAGGGAAGAGCATATGATGGATCTTTTTTTCAGGCAAAGTGAATTTGGAGATTTGTCTAAGGCAAAAATGTCAGTAATAACGCTATACAACAAATAAAACCAATAAACAATAACAACTCAAAAGATCTAAAGTATGGACTAGACAAATTATTGATCATGATATGTAAACTCTTGCGTAAATTTATCTCAGTAGCAGTGATTTAGAAGGTGGCAGATATGATACCAATTTCTCAAAATGTTACCGGAGAGAATTCATACTGCAGACAGAGTAATCTGTACCAGATAAATTAGCCAGAACAGTATTACGGGCATATAGATAAAGGAAAAGAGTTAATACTGTTGCAATTATTTCTTTTAATTTTTTTTTTTTTTTTTTTTTTTTTTAAGAATTTTTCTTATTTAGATGATTTTCCTGGAGGTTTTCCTTTACATGTTTAAAATTTTGTAAAAATATTATTGGAATGATATTTTTAAAAATTTATGGTTCAAAACAAGCTCATTTCAAAAGACAACAAATTTTCAAAACTGTATTTTGTTCCAGATGCAAAGTATACATTTTAGTGGACTGTTGAAAGATTCTATGGTAATATATGGATTTCCATATTTAACACTTAAAACCAAATAATGTTGAATAAATATTGAATCAATATCTCATCAACATGTCAAAACAATGATTCTAATCAGAAACTACAGTCTTGCAAAGAAACATAGAAAAGGTTAATCTTAAAAAAGAGAAGTAATTAGTAATTCATGTTTAACTCTAAAGGCTAGTTTCTTGTCCAATTAAGATCCATCTGCTCATATCCTTTTTTATGCATATCAAACATGATGTTCAAACAAAAAAAAAATTCAGAAGTCTTCATGCAGAGAGGAAATAACATCCTCATTAACGAGAATTGTGCATCATTCCTATTATTCTGGTACAAAAAAATATAGTAATCTAACGCGTCATCTGTGCTTGTTGTAAGCTGACTTGAACATTAATCTTTGTTAACTACTTGTTTAATGTTACAGTTAATAATTAGTTATCCTGTAGTCCTATATCATCCATCACTTTGTTGAACTGAATCAATTTTTTTTTTTTTTTTTTTTTTTTAACTTAAAAGAGGTTGTTCATCTTTGCTTAAGGCTACTTTGGATAAAAGATATAGGAAATAGTGCTGATTCTGTGAGAGTTTACTCTGCATGCAAACCACAAATCGTTCTTTATTAGTTTCCATGTTTATTGCTTTCCACAATTTTCTTCAATATAAATGGCAACCACAGAACTTGATATCATGTTGACTCATGAGTATTTTCATACATTCTTTAGTGGAAAAGGAGCTTAGATGAATTAGCATAATCTATTGTGCACTACAAATATTTTCTGAAATTTGTGAAGATTAGATTCTAACTGCTTTTATTTTGGCAGAGAATTTACTCAACTTTGGCTGTCTTAGAGACTAATAACAATTATGAAAGAAAACATTTAATACCACTGGTCTTGAAGAACTGTGTTTTGCTGCTGGTAGGACCTTGACTTGAATAGAATAATACGACTTTGACTTTTTTCTCTAGAATGGTATCCCAGTATTTGATGTGTTGCTGATTTGTGAATTATCCTTCATATTCATGTTGTATAAATCATTTTTATATCAAGGAAATTTTTCTCAAAAGCTGGAGACAAAGTGTATGATCAATAGACATTTTTTCCTAGTAAATTAGAAATAATTATAGTAAAACTAAAAATGTAAAATAATAAATAAATAAAGGAAAATAATGCCAAGGTTTAGCTTTTATTTTCACCAAAATCAGCAAATTAATAGTTACAGTTCCCACTGTGATTATATCTCAACCCCCTGGCATATATGTTGCATTCTGTTTTGCAGTACATGATATTAGCTTTAATGCTTTAATATATTTATACAAAGCAGCTGATTTAGAATTGCTTGGGGGACTATAATTTCAAATACGTTGTCTTTTGTGTGCATAACACCACAGCCATAATGCACCATTAATGTATTTTTCCCCATTTAATTATGTAAAGAATTGATTATACACCTTCTGGTGTGCTGCGTGTGGCACTATAGAATGATTAGCTAGATCTTCAGCTAGTGAGAAGGGTATAACTCAGGTGAAATCTTGAAGCTACAATCACCTGCAGCAGCTGAGGCTCTGTTCTGGTATGATTAGCATGGAGGGGATACAGCACATTAACATCAAGACATTGCAAGGTCTTTACTTGCCTTTCCATAGATTTTCCCTGAAATTGGAATGTTAATTCTAGTCTCTTGGGACAGAACAGCTGCCTGATCTTGTGCTTGGTTGCATGGGTATAAATCAGAAAGAACTTCCCGAATTCAGTGGAGTTATTTAAGTATGAAAAGCAGTGTGATACCATCATCGGGCCTGAAAGATATTGTGTAAGGTGACCTGAAATAAGCTTGTAGTGGGATAAAAGAATTTACTATAATGTACTTTCGTTTGATTTAGAAGTAAAGAATAATTTTAGACTAGCACTCTTTACATTCTCATCAGAGACATTCTTGGTGCAGTAAGAGCTGACAAGGTGCATTTTTTTTCTTCTTTACTTATAAATCAAAGGCTGATTAGAGGAACTTTGGAGGTGATGTGGAACAAAGATGGGTTTTAATAGTAAATAGTTATTGAGCTATTTATTCTTTGGTTTAGTACCTTTAACATACCAGCTACTCAGTGTTAAAATGAATTAATGCCAATTGTGATAAAAAGTATTTCAGGAATTGGTATAAAATGCTGTTGTTTCATTTTCAAGATACTGCAATACAAGGCAATTTTGCAAAGTGGGAAGCACTGGTCCAGAACAGCACTCTGATTTCTGCTTCTTTATTGCTCATTGTGGAGTCTTCACCAGCCTGGACCATAGTCAGAGGCGGTGAGAAGGCTTTGCCAGTTGTGGGCAATTTGACTAGCCAAATTTGACATCTTTACTGCTGCTCTAGAAACGGAAGCTATTAATTCACGGTAGTAAAAAAAGCAGGTTGTGGAAATGGCTGTCGAGGATGAAAAGGGCATTTGGTAGCCAAAAATCCAGCTATAGCTGTGAACCTGGGCTGTTTCTCTTATCTTAAATGATTTGTGCAGCAAAAGCAAAGCTGGTAGAAAGTGGGAATGATGGTGTAGCTGTATCTTCACGAAGGGAAAAATGAAGATACTCTATGATTCCATAACACCAATTCCTTTCTACAGTATGAGACTGTAATATAAGGAATAGGTATGAACACTCTGCTTGATGTCTTTCGGAGGGATTATTACATAGTCTCTATTATAAGCTAGTTTGAAAATTTTATTTGCTGCCTAGTTCCTGTGGCTGCTGACAGAGTTGAAACCACTTACTTTCATTCATTTCTCTGTTTTCAAGAATATAAGAACAAAATCCAGCTGTGGTGAATGCAAGCATAACACTGGAAATCATTGAAGTGACTGTGCACATGGAAATGTTCTGGGTTATGTGACATGCAAGAAGCAGTAGATGACACTCACACCTTTCCCTTCAGTTTCTGTGGGGAGTTGTATGAGACAAGGTCAATGCCCAGCAGAAAGTGTTTTTTGTTCTTGTTTAGCTAAATCCCATGCCTGTAATTTGCAAGAAACAAACTCAGTGTGAGTTACAGTTACCTTATTCTGTAGTCTGACATGCAACCTATATCAGATTGATTCAACAAAGGTAAAAAAAGTTGACTTAATACCACTTTTTAGATGCTGTGCCTTGAGTGTTTGATTTTTTACTCGTCAGATTTTGCCCTTTACTTTAGAGAACATTTCTTTTTTGTTTAACAAATTACTTAATACTTGCTGGAATGTAAAAGTTTATTACATTTTCAAAAAGTTTCAAACATTATACTGTGTATATTTCTGATAAACCATAGTATCACACAAGTACTACTTCAATATAAATCATAAATGATCCTTTTCAGGTAAGGACAGAACATAACTGGCATCAATGAGTAAGAAAACACCCGATCTTAAATTTTTCTTGCATAAAAGTTTTTACAATCTTTAATAAAGGACAGATTGATTCTTTCCCTCTTACAAAATAATTCTTCACTGTTATTGGAAAGCAGTATGTTTTGTCCACAGTAAAGTCAGGTAATATATCCAGGGATATCAAAGGTAGTGTTTCATTTTACTCATACTGGAGTCATATATCCCACTAAGATTGCTGGTTTTGGTTAACAGCAGTCTACGTTTAAATGTATCAGAGTGTGTTAATTGAAAGATTATTTGATTTATAAGGGCAAAAGTTTCATGTAAAAGTACAGAAATGTGTACTTTTTTTTCCCTCTTGTTTTATGTGTGGTGTAAATTTGATGGGATCATGTCCAAATCTAAAAATGCCCTTGAAAATGTTGACACTGACAAGATTCCCTTGATGCTCACTTTGGTGAATCTCTATTGATAATCTGCACAGGTAGTCAGCTACCATGTTTTACATCTTTAAAAAACACAGAAAGTACAGCAAACCTTGGCACTTAACTTCTCTAAGAATGACTATGTGAGAGAAGTGATGTACCCCGGTCATGCAGCAAGGGCAGGCGAGTCAGGGAGTGAGGTCAGCAGCGGCTGAGTCTCCGCTCCATGATCACTCCAACATCTGTAATAGCAGAAAACCAGTTTCACCACAAACATAAATTTTGGCTCGTGGGTACGATATGTCTTTCATTAATTCATATGCATGTTTCTTCTCACACAGACAGGGTTCATCCATCAGAACTGTTTTCTCTTTAAAGGCATATTAAAGCCTACTGTCTTTAGTATCCCAGGAGAAATCTACACTCCTATATGCAAGGAAATCATAGCAGTCCTCCTGCCTTTTCCTGATATATAGTCTGTCTCTGCCTTCAGATACAGGCAGCCCAGAAAGGCATGTCACACAGCATAGCCTTCACAGAAAGCAAATGGTTTTGATTGGTCACGTGAGCCTCTGAAAGTCACAGCTACTCTAAAGCCCAATAGTTTCTATCTGACAAACTAAATTAATTCTACGATGCTGTCAATAACTTCATCTGCCAACAACTTGCCAAGACTGGATGAGGGCATTGTGCAACCTCGTACTGCATGTTATTTCCAAATGAACAGACTTCACTGTAGTGACCTGAGATTAGGTGCATTCACTTAAATTATCAATTTATGGATTACCAGTTGCAGAGATAAATGCCAGTTTCTTAGTAAAAAGGGTAATAAGTCACAGTATCAGAAAGATGAGGAGAACGCTGCACTTAACTGAAACCTTTGGTTATAATTTGGGCCCTTAAATCTGAGATGGACTGAGAGATACAAACAGATTTAGCTCCTGGAATGGAGAAGTCCAGCTGTCTCATACTCCATTATCAACAGTGAATATAAATTTTGCAGTATGTTATGAAATTTTGATATGAAAATAAGGGAGGAATAGGCTTAATCGTATGGCTATTGACAACATTCTTTATAATTGCTTGGCTACTGAGTTACCTCATTGTGGAGGTTCTTAATTAATAGAGCAAGCATGGGAACCAGGGAGGGACTAAAAGTCACCAACCACTTAGGTGTTTTGAGTAGAGACTAAGCACCTTGTCCATAAAATAGAATTGATTGATGTTTGAGCTCTCTAGCTACCTTTTTAAGAGAGAGGAAAAAAGTTTCATTTTAGCGGAGAGTTAAAACATTGTCATTCAGCCAGATCTTGTCAGACTCTCTCCTCTACTCTGTAACCAAGTCATCAGAGGTGGGAATTATTCTGACCTAACTTCACTCACTTAAAAATCAGTTTGAAGCATTCAGTTCAGCCCCTTATATTACCATGGAGGTACTTCCAAAGGAAGTATGTTCCCCACCTATCCTTTTTTTTTTTTTTTTTTTTTTAAGTTTAAACTCTACATTTTTTTTTCTTAAACTCTAACCATTACTTTTGGTGTTAGCAAGATAGTATACCTGTCCCCCAAAACAGCCCTGCAATTTCCAGTAAGAAAATTAAATCAAAATTACAAAATTACCAAGATTACCTGTTGTGTTTTTTTTTTTTTTCTTTTTTTTTTTGTTTTTTTTTTTTTTTTAAATTTTTTTTTGTTTTTTTTTTTTTTTTCCCCAAAGGAAAATAAGAGTAAGTTTATTATTATTTTTTTTGAGAGTCTGACTCAAAGGATATTATTTTCTAAAAGTGATTTTTTTTTTTTTTGTAGTCTTATGAACACAATGCTAATAAACAAAAACTTTTAACAAAACTGCACCACGTAGTCATAATACAAGCTGGTACTTCTACAAAGCTTCGAACAAATATGAGAAAGAGGAGGATCAGATGGGATTCATTTGTGATAAGCTACGTTTGAGAACAGTGCAAATAACTTCATTTAGTTCTCTATTCAGGATCATGGGATGAATCAGTGTGTGAGTGATGAGCAGGTGAGAGGGACCAGATTTGTTCATATCTGTGACTTATGACTGCTTTACTATGCAAAGCTCAGGTTAGCAACTCTGGAGGACTTGATATATGATGACTGAAATTCTTGGGTTATATGAAATTCCTTATGTCTCCTGTTGTCCTGATGTTGGAAAAGCTAATCAGGGTTCTGGGTTGTCTGTGATATGATGGTTATAAGATTACTACTTTCCTTATTTCTTATTCTCTTTATATATTTTTTCTTATTTCTTCTTTTCTTTCCACTATGTACTGAAAAGGAACAAAGGAGGCTTTTTCAGATTGTCACTTTTATTTAAATTTTCCTCTCTTCCCTTCCACACACCCTCGGTGATTATAAACCTGTTGCAGAAACTGAACTGAGGTGTACTGGTGCAGCAGAGGTGTACAAATGTATTTTAAGTGATAAATGAGTGCTGAAATGCCATTACAAATGAGCACTGCTGTTATGCTTACTTCACTATGGCTTGAATTTTTTGATTGTTTTGTTTTGGTTTTTAAACTGATTACTCTCAGAATTCCCCTACTTCAGAGCAGGGGAACATGTTGCATATTAAAAGATGCCTTCTTTCATTTCTCTTCTCACCTTTCATGCTTGAAATCCCGTAAATTCATAATCTGGAAAAGAGATAGGTTACGTATTGCATTTGCTGTCCTTGAGCAGTCAGTCATGATTTCTGCTACCAAAATCTGCACTGATGTTTACACCGACAAATTGACTGAGCAATTTCTCAGTTTCATTAGATTAATTGGATGACATTTCATACCTGTTTAGGGCACTAGAAATCCCAAAACACTTTTTTGTTTGTTTGTTTCAAAATGAAATGATCTAATTTTACCTCTGTCTCCCTTCATTCCTTTTCTTCATTTCCTCTCTTTCATGACTAGCATCTCTTCTTGTAATCTTTACTAACTTCATATCCCTGTTTTGTCCAGTATCCATCCTTTCATGACAACACTTCAACAGTTTTAACTGATCTATTTATCTTCCTTTAAGTTAATTCGTGTGTCTAGTTTCAAATGGATCCCTTACAGTTTCTATGTTGCACCTTTTTGATTGTTATACATTCAGACCGCTAGTTGTTTGCACTTGACACTTTACTGCCCAGGACACCATACTTACCAAACAATGTACTTATCAGACATCAAAAAATGGTCCATGCAAACCTCATAAGGTCCATGAAAACCTCATGAAGTTCAACAATGCCAAGTGCAAGGTCTTGCACATGGGTAGGGGCAATCCCCAGTATCAATACAGACAAGAAGGATGAACGGATTGAGAACAGCCCTGTGGAGAAGGACTTGGAGGTATTGTGGATGAAAAATTGGACACGACCTGGCAATGTGTGCTCACAGCCCAGAAAACCAATCATGTCCTGGGCTGCATCAAAAGAAGTGTAGCCAGCATGTCAAGGGAGATGATTCTTCCCCTCTACTCCCCTCTTGTGACACCCCACCTGGAGTACTGCATTCAGCTCTGGGGCCCCATTGTAAGAAGGACATGGACTGATTGGAGTGAGTCCGGAGGAGGGCAACAAAAATGATCAGAGGGCTGGAGCACCTCTCCTATGAAGAAAGACTGGGAGAGTTGGGCTTGTTCAGCCTGGAGAGGAGAAAGCTCTGGGGAGACCTTATTGCAGCCTTCCACTACCTAAAGGGGGCCTACATGAAAGCTGGAGAGGGACTTTTAACAAGGGTATGTAGTGATGAGAGACAATGATTTTAAACTGAAAGAGGGTAGATCTAGATTGGCTATGAGGAATAATTTTTTTACAATGAGGGTAGTGAGACACTAGAACCGGTTGCCAGAAAGGACCAGATGGGCCCCATCCCTGGAAGTGTTCAAGGTCAGGTTGGATGGGGCTTTGAGCAACCTGCTCTAGTGAAAGATGTCTGTGCCCATAGCAGAGGCATTGGAACTAGATGACCTCTAAAGGTTCCTTTCAACCCAAACCATTCTACTATTCCACGATTCTACATAGGCAGCAAACTCAGAGCTATAGAAGCAGAGGAATACTTAAGGTATTTAGCACTACATTCTAGATGTTTTAAATGTATACCATTGTTTGATATCAAGATATTTATTTTCTTTCCACTTGCTAATGTTTATTAATTGTTTTGTTGCAGTCTTTATATACTTATTCTTTCAATAGCTGGTTTCCCTTCCTACTGACTCAATTTCTCCCGCTTTAGTGGTTTATATCATCATTATTTCTTTTCTTCTTTTATGGTATGACCCAGTGCTGTACTTTGCCATCACAATCAGACAGAAATTCCAGCTTGCCTTTCACCTTTTACTATGTTCCTCTCCCTTCCGTCTCATAGCTCAACTGTCCAAGAGAATTGTTCACAGAACACCAAAGTAAAAGGTGCAACTGGTTGCATCAGTATGTTTTTAGTGCAACTATTATTGTGATTTATACAGTTACATAATCATTAATTACTCTTGAAAAAATCATAAAGGTCATATAGCCGATCCCCTATATTCAGGCAGAATCATCCACGGATATTTGTCTAACCTACTTTTAAAAAAGAGAGGGTGAGGGGGATGGGGGGACGGAAAGAGAGAGAGAGGAAAAAAACCTCTCAAACCTTTTTAATGAAGATGTTGCGATCTACTACACTGGCAATCTGCTCCTTGCACAGGAGGTATTATTCCTGAAACGACTGATCTAAATCCCTTTTATTGCAGTAAAGCCCATTATTTTTGGGGAAATCAATGAAATAAACTACACATTTAGGTGCATTTTGCATTCATGGGTATTTGCATTGTTCTGGGCCCTTCTAAAATCAAGACAGAATCACAGTGTGTAACTTTTAAGTGCAGGAAGATTTACAGTATTTTATTCAATTTATGAATAAAGGAACCAGCAATAAGATTGCCCTCAATTTCTGATCCACAGCTTATTGGATATTATTGTTAACTTATCATCTGAAGCTTTCAAATTTTTTCCTGTCTTCAGACCTCTAATTATTGGTAATTGTACCTTCCTAGACTGCACAAAATAGTTCCTTTCCATTCGTGACACGGAAGTCTCTTAGCCAAAGTATTTGGACATACTTAGTCTCTTGAACTTAATTTCAGTTTCCTAAACAAGGTTGTTGATATTCTCTAAGAATTTCTTCAGCTAACAGTAAGATAAACAAAGTTCAACCTCCAAAAATATTTGCATGTTATTTTTTCACAAAATAAATTACTCCATTCCAGATTAAGGTTTTCAGAGACTACGGGCTACTGATCAGCTGAAAAGACAGCTTGAAGGGTAATAGTAAATAATTTCAAAAATTATCTAATATTCTTTTGCCTCCATTAAATGGACTCTCTACCTCTCTAAAAAGTAAATGTATTTCGGTTTCCATGGCTTGCCACACCGCATGTGTTATTAATATATCTTGGATATTATTTGTATGACATAGCAAGTAGAATATGAAAAATGTTTGGGAAACACTAAATATTGTTATACTTACCAAGGTAAAACATCTTGAAGTCATTGTGGATCTCTTATGCTTTTTACCCCCCCTTCTGAAAAATGAGAGGCTCAAAAGCATATTCCACATCCTCTTGAGAGCCATCCATTTCTGTTAGTCTAAGCTTTTGCTAAAAATTTAGCTCATAGTGTTACAGAGATGAAAGAGTAATTTTTTTTCTAGTATTAGTTTTTGCCCAGAGGCTAAACAGATCCTGTGTGAATTTCAAAATGTTTCTCAGATCTGTGAGTTGACATTATTTGTAAAATCTTGGGTTTTTTTCTTTTACTCTTTTCTTTCTTTTACAATCTTCTACATTATAGGCAGAGTTATTAAGTCTATCCATTATTAAGGTTGACTGACATTTTCTATTATAACACCTTGTTTTCAAGGGTCTGTAATTTTGACAAAGCATAACCACAAGGGCTAAAAATTTACTTGCCAAATGACTGCATAAGGGTGATTTCCTGCTTGCTTGCTTCAACAAAATCTATTCTTCCATTTCTTAACAATAGGACATAGAGAAAGAATGTTTTCATACATTATAAAAATTATTACAAACATTTTGAAAGGAGGTCTAGCACCTTCATTTGTAGAAAGAAGAATTGAAATTTATAAGAGTTTCTTTTCTGGAGAAAAAAAAAGGTGATTTATCATTGTTATGAATATCCTCTAAGTGGGATTAAGTCTACAAAACTTGACAAAAAAAGGGAGAAATCTCTTCCTTTTTTTTTTTTTTTTTTATTTTTGTGCTTAGTAAAGATTTTTTTAATAAAAAAAATGTAGCTAAATTTGCAACTCAAATCCACCTAAACAGAACCACCCAGTCAGAGTAAAGAAAACATTGGAACAATGCACTCTGAGCTGGATGAATATGCCACTAACATAAGTACCCCATGCCTTCGCTGACCTCTGCTTTAGAGTTCCAGGCATTAGATCACCCAACATTATGAAGATTGTTTAAAAGGATGATTTCTGAAAATCCATATCACTGACTAAAAAAGATTACTTTTTTCCCCCGTCTTCCCCCCC